>JAZAVI010000427.1:0-104741 GCA_036326025.1 Chrosomus eos | reverse complement strand
GCAGGTGAAAGTACATATAGTCCCGGCCTTTTGAGCCCATTTTTGTGAGGACGTTTTTTCAGCCTTTGAGCAACTAAAAGATTTTTCTTCAGTTATGAAATCATGATGTGTCTTGTACTGATTTTTCTCTTCCATTTCATTCAGATCTTGATTCGCCTCTTTCAATGGCATCAGGTCTAAGATGAAAAAAGACAAAAATGAATCCCAGTTTAATGCCACAAAGCAACAGACATCAAAATGTATGTATGCTAGATCCTATACGCAATCAACTGTGTTTACATGAAAATGGCAAGTGCCTGTATTTTGCATAAATTCTATGCAATGTCTAAATTAGGTAATTTTAGGTAATTCTAAAATAGCAGAAAGCACACCGTTTGCTTTCTTTGTCTCAGTTTCCGTGAACTTGTTTCTGGAACACGTCACAAAAATGAACCGAAACTCAGTGTATACTTGCCATACAGACATGAGATATATGTCTTTAGAAAGCAGGGTGTCTAATTTTGAACGATGCAAGTCAAATCAAAAAACAAATATTCTCTGATTATGTCATTTTTGAAACCACTGAGAGGTACACTCTTTCCCATCTAAGCTCTTCATCTAATGTTGTCACGCCTACTTGCTGTAATGATAAATGATGCAGTTAATCTGAAGACGACAGAAGAACCAGGTTCCAAAAACTCAAAAGGTTTAATTCCAATTAAAAAGTAAGCAAACTTCAGGGATGTGATTCTTGCGGATTTTCAGCCTAAAATCATGACCCACGTGAATCATGCAGATCAGTAATAAAAATAAAATCGGGGGTGTTTGCAAGTTTTGGGAAAGTTATTGTAATTGGTTTCAAAATATTTATATAATAGAATATGTGTAAGTGATAATATTAAACAAACTACAATACTTAACATTCGTTCAATCCATCCGACTGCGGCATTTCCATCAGATTTCGTTTCGCAGCGTAGGCATTATAACCAATCGCACACATTTCTGTTTAGTTTATGAGTGTGATAGCCAATCAGAGAAGTTCAGATTAATCATCGCTGAAACGAAGAGTTAATCAGTTCTCTCTTGCCTGAATTTTGACTTGAAACTCGTGAATTCTCCCATCCATCATAAACAACAAAGTGCAGATTCAATGTAAGAGATTAATGTCGCAGTGTAGTCCATGATTTCCATGATTTTAACGGGAGTTTTGTGAGTGCTTACTCGCACTAGACTCAAGATATGGACAGCATCACGATCGCTCTAGGCACTGAGCGTATATATATATATATCTATAGCATGAGTGCTTTTATTGTATTAATGTAGCCAGAATATGATGTGCAGTTTCCCAAAACACTAAAACATTTTTATTTTGCCTATTCCTAATGTAGAAGTTTGAGTGGAATTTTATTTACTGAATGAGATTGATCGGTATTGGAATCACAGACGTTTTATTTACAGAACAATTTATTTATCGCCCTTACATTTTCCCCAGTCTAGGGCTGGTGTTCAGTCTAGAGCTGGGAATCGCTGGGTACTTCACGATACTATGTGCGATACATTGTTCACGATACCAATAATATCACGATATGGCGATAATCGATATATTATCAATAATAACTCACAATATATCATGTTTTAAGAAATAATTATTTTTTTTTTAATTAGGAAAATTAATCTCCATTTATTTTTTGGGATGAAACACAATAACAAAAACAACTTGTGTCTTATCAGTTGCAACAAAACATTTTAGTGTAACATTGCTGCCTAGTAGTAATACAAATGTTTACGCAGGGGTGTTTCGTTTCGTCTTCGAGCCAGCACCAACCACGGCTTTCTCACAGAGCTCCGGGTGATGCCGCATGAGGTGTCTGTGTTTCCAGTGTAGCGGACTTTTGTGGAAGTTCCGGGAGTCTCCCGCATATTGATAGCGTCTCCCTGATGCCCGCAAATTAGTTCAAATCTCCCGGAATAGAGCTAGCATGCGAGACAGAACATACTGCGCGCATAACATACAGCGTGCGCACAGCAGAGAGGGAGAGAGCGAGAGACCTTGCGTGTGTGCCTCATGATAGTCAACTCAGATAATGAATAGAGCGTTTTATAACAGCTTTTAAGATTGATACTTGGCAAGAGCGCATCGAGAATCGATCGCGGGAGTAAATATCGTGAGATATCGCCCTATCGATATTTTGGCGCACCCCTAGTTCAGTCCACACACACAAAATAGCCGTGGTCACAAAATTCAGTGCTGCACCCTATGAAGACTCATGTGTAACAGCCTAGGGGTGGGCGATATGAGCAAAAATTCATATCACGATATTTTTCACTGTCCGGACGAAATCGTTATTTATTGCGATATGAGAAAAAAAAATTGGAATCACATTTTAGTACACCTTAGTTGATTAATAGGCAAAATATAGGCCTATTTTAAACCTATAACTAGAAAAAGGTGAGGGATTTAATAGGACATAGACCTGAAAAATCTGTTTGAATGAAAATGTTCTTCTCAAAATGTGCAACATGAGGTAGGCCTGAATTCACTTATCTCTTTCCATTTTTTATTTTGCGGGTGTCAAAATAATTCCTTCGTTAATAATTCGTAATACGAGTAACACTGGAGATTGTTTTAAATTTAATAGGCTACGTCATAATCAATAAATATGAAATAGTCTGATTTCAGAGAGGTTTGACAATTAGGCCTAATTGAAGACAACATTGTTAACAGAGAAGTTTTTGTATACTGACCAAAAGAGAGAAGTAGACTACATACTGCTAATTCAGTGGTGAGAATTTAATTGTTGTTTTTATTTATATTTTTGTCCATTTATCGAACTTCCATACCTCTTATATAGTAATTATATTACCATGTATCAATTTAGTAATCGCTTTGCTTTTGTCCAGTCCGGTGCCTCATAGACAGACGGTGTGTGTGCGCGTGTGTATGTGCGAGAGACACGTGAGTGACAGAGACAGAGAACGAATACACGACGCGTTTTAAATAGCGTAAAAAAAAAAAGAAGAAGAACGAAACGCATTATGTGGCGGCTGGTGTTGATTCTGTGGGGCACCGCCACAAATTAGTCTGTGTGGGAAACACTGGACTATTACCATGGTCTTTGTGTTTGCTTATTAATGCCTGTGCATCACGCGAGTTAGACACAATAGAGGAAGAGGTTAAACATTCAGTTCAGCCTCGATTTTGTATCGTCATTAGTAGTGTTAAAAGTTGTAAAAACTACCAAATTGAACAAAACAATATAACTGCAAAATTTGAATTTATGAATATCTAACGGTATCGCAAAATCCATATCATGGTACAACATAATACCAGTAGTCACGTTCATACCGGTATAGCGCCCACCCCTATAACAGCCATGACGTGGCGAAAGTCAGGCGTGGCAGCCATCTTGAGTTCGGACTCAGGGATTTCACGCTCAGGAAAGGACTCTGGGATTAGCTGTTTTGGGGCATTGTGGTTCTTAACCTTACTGGCCTTACCCACTGTAAAGGGAGAGCCACAAATCCACAATACCAGTCTAGATTTTCCAGAACAAATCTATGAGAGATTGGTCATCCCAGGATACTAAATGGTAATACTGGAAAAATTCTGATTTATGGAGCACAGAATTTCATCTCTTCAATACTTAAAGGGTTAGTTCGCCATTTAAGACATAAAGTTGTATGCAATCCTTACCAGCACTATGTTGCATACACACTGACCCACTCTGTAGTCGCCTCGCTGGTCAGAGTTCTGGCCGCTGGAAGTTTTTCAAGAAAGTACTCCCGGTTAGTTTCCAGGGCCACAAAACTGCGTTTTTACGTGAAAAAATTATTTGTGTTTCAAAGCTTGATTAATTTACCACACAAAAAACACGCCGGGACAAAATTCATACCTCAGTTTTAATCGGCACATATTTCTTTCCATTTCTATCAATCCGCGCTGCTGTCAACGTCAACAGAGAGCACGCTCGGATCAGCTGTTCCATAGTGTTTACACAATCGATTGACAACGACGTAAAAAGTAGAAAATGAACAATGGTGCGAACTTGTAAATACCCAGGCTGTGACCACAAGAATGTGCCGGGATCACCGTTCAGATTCCATCGTTTTCCTGTATCGGATATAGCTACAGCTTTGGCTGCTTGCCATCGGCTACTCTGCGGGAGCTAAAATATCCAGAATCAAGGATTATGTGCAGTGCTCACTTCAGCGAAGACGATTACATCCCCAACCAAGGAGGAAAAAGAAAAAACAGATTTTAAAGAGTTTTGCTGTACAGTATACCACGGGGTATAAGCTCTATTTACTAACTTTATGATCCCATGTAAACTGTACGGTAAACAAGCTGATGTTTAGTGGAAAACACGTGAAAAGATGTCTAATATAAAAACGGTATATGGGATATAGGTACAATTTGCTGAGAAAACTTTTTGATTGAACACGCACACAATTGAGGTTTCAGGGCTCTCAAGACACCCCGTCATTGGTTTATTGTTGCCTTAATCTTACCCAGATACAATAGTAAATTATTTTCTGATTGGCTAACAACACCAGATGAGACGCGCTTTCCTGCAGGTCCAGAGTTTTGGGCGCTGCGGCATATTAAATATATTACAAATAGTTTTTCAGCGTGAGAAATGCAATGTGTGGCGGGAGAGCGTGACAAAAGACCGAAATGAGTGACTGTCACGCTCAATGCGTGACACTTGAGAGAGCCCTGACGTTTTGTGTTGCAATCAATAACATTTCGGCATCGGTATACTCCGGTTCATAAAGGTATCCCTTTGGCGTTGTGCTAAAATTACTTTCATCATCATCTGTTCCGTCTGACATTGTGCTAAAATTGGTTTCATCATCAGAAGTTTCGCAGTCAGACATGTTGTCAGCGAGTCGCGCTATTAACAGCTGATCCGAACGTGCGCACTGTTGACGCTGACAGCAGCGCGGATTGATAGAAATGGAAAGAAAACAGTGCCGATTAAAACTGAGGTATGAATTTTGTCCCGGCGTGTTTTTTGTGTGGTAAATTAATCAAGCTTTGAAACGCAAATCATTTTTTCACGTAAAAACGCACAGTTTTGTGGCCCTGGAAACTAACCGGGAGTACTTTCTTGAAAAACTTCCAGCGGCCAGAACTCTGACCAGCGAGGTGACTGCAGAGTGGGTCAGTGTGTATGCACTATAGTGCTGGTAAGGATTGCATACAACTTCATGTCTTAAATGGCAAACTAACCCTTTAAGTTATAGCACCCACAGATTTCATGTTATGTGGTCCAGTCATCTGTAACAATGTATGCAGGTAATCTAAAGACAAAAGAACCCGGTTCCAAAGACTCAAAATGTTTAATCCCAATTCAAAAAGTAGAAAACTTGCGGTGGACACACATCTTAACACAACGGTGACTGGACAAAGAGTGCAGGCAAGGGTGCATCTTAAATAACAAACTGAAATTATATAATTATTCAAATACAGCTAAAACAAATTAACTCATATTAAAAGTGGGAAACAAAGGAGAGGTGGAAACTGTTTTTGTGTTCGATATGTTCCTTTGTTCAGACAACCCTGACATTTCCGGCGTAGGCTATTCAAACAGTAATCATGTAAAGCCTCAAACAAAGCATCAATCTTAATCAGATTCCTCTGCTTTTCATTGTTTTTGGGAGACGTGCTGTGAGCAATAAGCCTCTGAATAAAGCCATATCAGTCATTTCTACTTCTGAGGAGGGTATAATTTCTGACGAATAAGCAATTTATAATTACTTACATTAGTTAACGTGTTATTGCTATATAAACGTATACACATTTTGCTAATTGGTCTTTTAATAAACTATATTGCCAATCTGAAATGAGTGAAATTGAGGGACACGTGTCACGTGTTATGATTTAAACAGTATTATGCATGATATACACAGGCAATTCAGGCAGCTTTTCATCACATTCAAATACCATACAAAACAATGGTGTGAATATTATGTTCTATAATATAATATATAATATGAAACAAAAGTACTATGAAAGTTTACACCGTAGCATGATGAATGTTACATTTACAGATTGATCAATAAGTCTGCAAAATTACTTTTTTCTCAAATAAAGTTTAACAAATATAAAACAGTGGCAGTCTGAATAAAATGAGTTGGCACATGACCTATTAGATTTTAAATAACTTACCCAAACAGCAAACAATTCCAGCAGTAAAGCTTTAGCTCCTTGATTGATGCTGTCATCCAGGGGTATCGTTTGTTATTGCTCTGGCTTTTTGAAATGCTTTCAAAAGATTTGTCTTTCTGCTCCAAATTAAAGGGTTAGTTCACCCCAAAATGAAAATTCTGTCAGTAATTACTCACCCTCATGTTGTTCCAACCCCGTAAGACTTTCGTTCATCTTCGGAACACAAATTAAGATATTTTTGATTAAATCTGAGAGCTGGATCACTCACCCATAGGCTTCTAAGGGATTGAAACTTGCCGGCCCAGAAACGTTATTAAAGAAATCGTTAAAATAGTCCAAGTGACTACAGTGGCTCAATCATAAGTTTATCTTGCGCACTTTTTGTGCGCAAAAAACAAACAAAAATAACGACTTTATTCAAGTATTCATTTCCTTCTCTCTTGGCCTTGAGATTGTTCACGTAGAATAATTGCGTAGAGCTTCTGGTTGAACATCACACGCATCACACACATGACCAGCCTATAGTGAGGCAACGTAGAGGTCTCAACGGGCCGGGTCGGCCCGACAAACCCGACGGGACCCGCGGGTTCGGGTTGAAAATATAAGCAAATGACTCGGGTCAGACCTCGGGCTTAATCTTTTCTGCTCAGTGAAAAAATAAAGTATTAATCATAGCTGGTGTTCACCGTAAAGAAAGTCTGGCTGCTGCGTGCAAAGTGCATCGCGGGTGGCTGGCCGTAAGAGAGGAGAAACACACTGTGGACGCACTACAGTTCCTCCACGATGCCTTATAAGCATACGATTATGTTTGTAGGCTAGGCCTATTTTGTTTCAAAACTCGTAGCCCGCCCGCTCGCTGGCTGTTTGAGTTCTTTTTATTTATTATTGCGTTAAGATTTTTATTAAAACAGGCATGGCGTTAGCTACTTTCCTTTGAAAATAGTTGGCAGCTGCACTTGCGCGCATTTCAGACGTGATACTAGACGATGGAAAAAGCACAGAAAACGCGGTCGGAAGAGACTAGGAAAGAGAATCTGACCGCGTGAGAAACCAGACAAGTCACTCGGTCGGGCTTTCACTCGTCGGCGCGAGCTAAAAAGCAGCACTGGATGCTGACCTGGCGATCTTGTTGATGGACTAGTAAGTAAATCTTTCTAAGTTTGTGTGCATTTTATTATGTGATTTCACCAGAATTAATAGAGTCACCGCGACGGTGATAGATTGAAGAGCGCGTCCGAGTCGGGCCGCGGGCCGGGTTCGGGCAGATAATTGATGTTGATGTGTCGGGTTATATCGGGTCCGGGCTTTAAAAGCCACGGGTCGGGTCGGGTTATAATTTTCAGGCCCGTTGAGAACTCTAAGGCTACATGTGACGTACAACATGGACGCGATACGCAATTTTACTACGTGAAATCTCAAGGCCAAGAGAGAAGGAAATGAATACTTGAATACTTGAATAAAGTCGTTATTTTTGTTTGTTTTTTGCGCACAAAAAAAGTATTCTCGTCGCTTGATAAACTTAAGATTGAGCCACTGTAGTCGGACTATTTTAACGATGTCTTTAATGACTTTTCTGGGCTGTCAAGGAGTGATCCAGCTCTCAGATTTAATCAAAAATATCTTAATTTGTGTTCCGAAGATGAATGAAAGTCTTACGGGGTTGGAACAACATGAGAGTGAGTAATTACTGACAGAGTTTTCATTTTGGGGTGAACTAACCCTTTAGGTCTTCTTTTGTCAAATAAATCCAGCTTTTCATTAAAAGTTAATGTCAAAAACAGCATGAATGATAAATTTGCAACAGTGTCCTCCTAACTAAGGGCGTTTTCACACCTGAAAGTCCGCACCAAGGTCCGAACCAAAGTTCAGGTTTTGATACATTTTATACTTTCAGAAAGTTGTGGTTTGGTTTCACACTGCAATTATGCGAGCGCAGTAAAGAACTTTACGTGACATACTTGCGTCCGGTCGTCATCATCTATGTGGGTTGCATCTTGACATTGATTGGTTTGTAAATGGACGTGCGTCTGACGTCAGCGTGTTGTCAATTCGGCGGGTAACTTTGACAACATGAATGAACAGATGCATATCGTTGCAACTATATTGTTATTTTTATGGCATAATTACCTGCAGAACCAACTATACACAAGGCAAGTTCAAATTCGCCAAATGAACGTCCTCGTCGTGCGAACATTTTATCGTCGCCGGCAGGAGAGGAGAGACTGCAAGCAATCATGCGAGCTCTGGCACCTCGTCTCCTCCTCTCCCCCATGTGCTACCACGCCTCATTTTTCCTGCCACCTTCTGTTTTTTTCAGCTAACCACCGGAACTTCCTGTAAAAGGTCTGAAAGTCCAAACCATACACAATAAAAACAGCTGGGTTATTTCATTTACACAACTGCTGGGTTATGAAATATTTGACCCATTGTGGGTTATTTATATGGAATTTGGGTTATTTTGTGCAACTCATGCATTGAGTCAAAATCCATCAACCCAACATACATCGGTTGACCCATTGTTTGTGCTTCGAACGTCAACATATCATCCCCAGAGTCCACCACAGGCACACAACGAGCGCTCATCACAGCAGAGAACCTGCGTGGTCATCGAGCGAGGCAAATAAGTAATAAAAGGTTTGTGTACACTACATGTAGGGCTGGGCGATATGGCCTAAAAATAAAATCTCCGATTTTATTTTTTTTAATTCGATTTACGATTTTTTTGCGATTTCCCCCCCTACTTATTAAGGAAAGCAATAACTACAAACGGCAGACAACTTAAGCAAATTTTGCTTTTATTTAATCAAAAGCAAGACAAATGTAACCCCCATTTCTGGAATGAATAATAAATAAATGAACACCATCTTGGAATCAAAGCCCCAACTGTGTTTGTCTAGACTAAAAAGAGACAAACATTCACCTTGCGAGTATAGCACCATTTTCTAAAGCATTACCAATACATTCAAATCTGAGGAAAATTGTTATAATTCGAGGATTTGCCAGCATACAGAATTCAGCACTGAACAAAAAGTATGTTTTGAGCGGTGAGGGGAGTCTGTTTTAAATGCTTAAATTGGCCATTGCGTTCAAGAAATCAACACTGGTATGTCTGAGATTGGCTACATCGCTCAATGCTGCAAACATATTAGAAATAGAAACTCTGGCCTGTAAATCGTTTCTATTTTGTTTTAGTTGTTCTTGTTGCTTTTCTGCAACAGATTAATAAAAATGTATTCGTTTTTATGTTTTAATCATAGATATTTCTAGTTTGCGGGAGTCCCGCGAATCGTTTTATTCTCCCGCAAACCAACTGTACTTTTACTTCGTTACGTTGGACGACGTTCCTCTCGTTACTTTATTTTAATGCAATGTTGTTAAAAGCGTAGTTCATTCTAAGCGCGCGCTCTCTCTTTTTTTCTGGGCATGAGCGATGCTCAATTCACAAATGAATCACTCTTTTGAGTCGATTCTGTTCAAATACGTCATCAAACAAGTTGGGCAGATCTGTCTAAATCGGTTCGCGAATCAGTTTGAATGATCTGTTCAGTTTCCTGCACGCACTGAATCGTCTCGGAGTCGTAACAGGAAGATTTAAGAACATCAAGAGCGTTGTATGAAGTGACGGTCCACAGTCTACAGTACAGTCTAGAAAGTAAATCTGCAAATGCATCATATTTTTTGCCAGCGATGAAGATCTTTATTAGTTGAACATCTTCGTATGTTTCGTAAACTGTCTGTGAATGAATTATTCCACACGACGATACATTCGATTTCATTTCATTCAGGTAATACATTTTACAACCAAACAGATTATTACGCCATATAGCACTACTACAAAGTATGGCATTACCATTTTTTGGACATATACATTACTTTATACAATAAATAAGCTATCATCGTCCAGTTTATGAATGTGTGTACACACACAATGTGTGTGTATTGCGCAGTGGCATGCGAACTCGACTTGAAAACAAATGCCTTTGCCCCTCACTAACTCACTAAAGTAGGACATGATCGTAGATAAGTTAACAGGTTCCGCCATTGTTATTGGATCTGGACGAGCGGAGCAGAAGACGCTAAACGTCACGCGTGACATCAGACTTAGCAACCGCATAACGACCATTAATGTCGTTTAACTTATACGTTTCATATACTAGTAAATAACCAAAGCTATAGATTGTGAAATTAAACATTTCTTGTTATTTGTTTTTTTTTAGTTAGCTAAGATAGCAGCACAGCAAATGATGAGATAAAAAAATTAACCATCTACGATATTTTTCGATAATAAACTTCGCTAAAAAATATGATAAAAGTATAATTCTGTTAATTCTGACCTGACATGCTTGTAATTTTAAAAAAAATGTTGTGCCTTATTGCTTAATAACAATTAACAATGTCGCAAAATATACCTTAAAAATTAGATATAGTTTTTATAGAGTTTTTTATAGTGAAAATTAGATATAGATAAAGTATAATTTACTTTAACTATATAAATAATCAGGATAAAAATAAAAGATAACATGAATTAAAGTTTGATTAGCCTAATTACATTAAAAATCATGAGAACAGCTTTAGATCAGACTCAGCACTTCACCACATCGGTTCAAATCTTGTTCATATACAGGTTGCATGATTCCATATGAATAACATAACACAGGTAATGTACTTTGTCTTGTGATGTCATTCAGCAGCAACTGTTTACGCAAGGCTATACAGCAATCTAGTGGTTACACCTTGGTATTGCAGATGATAAACGGTGCTGAATTTTTTTAATTAAGTAAAATATTTGTATATATTTAGGTAATATTTAGTCAAACCCCCCTAAAAATACTAAATATTAAAGGAAATATTAGTGATATTCTTTAAAACTATCATTAATTTCTGTAGAGCTGGACATTTTAATAAGGTTCAAATGAGCGAGTTTAGCTTTGAGAATGAAACTAACCTGTTTGTTCCTCAGTTTCTTCATGTTTCACACTGAATGTTTCTTCAATCCTCATGTCTTCACTCTCTTCTTTAATAAACGCCAGCTTTGTTTGCTCCTCAGTTTCTTCTTGTTTCACACTGAGTGTTTCTTCAATCTTCATGTCTTCTTGTTTCACACTAAATGTTTCTTTAATCCTCATGTCTTCACTCTCTTCTTTAATCCTCATGTCTTCACTCTCTTCTTTAATCCTCATGTCTTCACTCTCTTCTTTAATCCTCATGTCTTCACTCTCTTCTTCAATCCTCATGTCTTCACTCTCTTCTTTAATAAACGGCATCTTTGTTTGTTCCTCAGTTACTTCTTGTTTCACTCTGAATGTTTCTTAAATCTTCACAGCTTCACTTTCCTCTTTAATAAACACCATATTTGTTTGTTCCTCGGTTTCTTCTGGTTTTACTCTGAATGTTTCTTCATGACTTCAGTCTCCTCTTTAATAAACGTCGTCTTTATAACGTTAATAGTCACGGATCTCAGTCGCTTCCCCAGGAGTTTTTCTGTGTGTTTGTCCTGTTTAAGATGAGAATAATTAACAGACATAATAATTATGCAAAGTGATTGTTTCAATTGACTCGAGTTTTGAAAAGCTCCGTTTCTCTCATCACTAACGTTACTTACCAGTGTCTGAATTCGTGTTTATGACACTGATTCACTATAAAACGAGACGCAACTTTTGTTACTTGTGTGTTCTCTTATTCATTACTTTGCTCACACAACTTTAATGACTGTTAGGTAAAGCAATGCAATGTTACATTTAATAATACATAATACATTCTGCGTCGTTTTAAACAGTTTCTATGCTTTAAACGCTTAAAACACAAACCTTTCACAGCAGATCAACGCAGGAGCGCGACGCAGCCTTATGACGTCATACAGCAAGACCAAAATAAAAGTCCTGTTCACGTACGCTGCTGCGTCTGAAATCAAAGTGCATAAAAATTTACTTAGAATATACATACACACACACACACACACACACACACACACACACACACACACACACACACACACACACACACACACACACACACACACACACACACACACACAAAGAAAAGATGACAATTCAGAGCTGAATGTATCAGTGAAATACATTTAATAACGCAATGGTAAGGTTAATAATACAGTTCACATTAAGAGTTAAAAAATTAAAAAGAAAGCTATAACACTTACAAAGTGACTATAAGTCACTTAATTTATTTTGTGTGTCTTAATGAAGTACTTATTTTTCCATTTAGACTCACGTCTACAGGCACAGCTGAGTTCATTGTCCCATCTAGACAGTTCAGCCACTATTTTCCTGAGATCATAGGCGCCGATCCCGTGGGTGCTCCAGCAGAAACATAAATCGGAGCCTATACCTGAGATTTACGTCTCTCGCATTAATCCACTGTCCCATAGTTATCATTTCTACTGGTTCTTCAATCTGCCATAGTTTAGCATTAAATGGATAGTTCACCAACCCAGGTGAAAAAAAAGTGTACTTTAGTGCACTAAAAAAACACTTAAATACAAGAAAGTATATTTGTAGTACATTCTTACTTTTTGTGCTAAATAAAACTGTAAAAATTATGCACTATAAATACACTAATTTAAAGTATATTTTTACTTAAGTAGTACTTAAGTGTAATTGCGAAAGTATATTAAATACCATTGATATTTTAAATGTATTTTTAGTGCAATTTTTTTGCATTTTAATATATTTCTAACAAGTATACTAGAAGTACATTGGTAATAAATATATGCTTAATTACACTTTTAAGAAATATGCTAAACACAAGCATAATTTTAATATATTTCTAACAAATGCACTATAAGTACATTGGTAATAAATATATGCTTTATTATACTTTTAAGAAATATGCTAAACACAAGCATAATTTTAACATATTTCTAACAAATGCACTATAAGTACATTGGTAATAAATATATGCTTAATTATACTTTTAAGAAATATGCTAAACACAAGCATAATTTTAATATATTTCTAACAAATGCACTATAAGTACATTGGTAATAAATATATGCTTAAATGTAGTTAACAAGTTAATTGAAGTTCGGGAGCAGGACCACGCCTCAACTAATCAGCTCTCTCCCCGTCTGTATATATACACGGAACCCACCTTCACCATACCGTTCGTCTCAGTTGTTTCGACATGGATTCCGAGCTGCAGATCAACCCCTCTGACTCAGAAGACGATCTATTCAGAAACTCTCCTCCGTCACCGTCACAGAGCGTCAGGTCTTCACAACAATCCATAGGCAGCCAAAATTCACACCGGCTGCGTTCCGTCGTAGAAATCCCTCAGTCCCGCGGGCATTCACGTCACAGTTCATCATCGAAGATTTTCTCCAACCCCGACTCGTCAGGATCGCTCTTCTCTGCAAACGAGAACTGCCATCAACGATCGACACAGGCACGAACGCCGGAGCGATCGCTCTCCTCGTCAACCGCGTCATCATTCAACAAACCGTAATTCTCAGCGCACTCACGCCACGTCTCCCAGACCAGAGAATGCCATCAAGAATTGGACCGTGGCTCGCCTGCAGCGAGCTCTTAAGGACAAAGGTATCCAATTCAGCCGATCGGACAATAAAGCAAGACTATTTCAGCTTTACAAAGCATCTACACACACTACAGATTTAAATTCCGAGCCTCCAACGCTTCCGGCATTGACACGCGATCCTCTCATCGTCACTCATGACGTCACCACACTGCCTCCACAACGGCCTCAGTCAGCAGTATCCGCGCCACCTAGTGGAGACCAAGTAATACTACCATCTGCACCTTCTACCTCAGACTTATCCCAATTCATGGCATCTTTCTTTGCTTACCTAAGCTCACAAACAGCTACAAATCCTCACGGACATTCATCCCTTCATCCCAGCATCCATCCTTCTACCCTTCCTTCTGGCATTATCAGCCACACGGCCCCCGTTATTTCTGATTCTTCCCTACAAATTAACCCAATTCAAGTTCCTCATGCAGCAAACCCAGGACTTCTACCTCTCAGTGGACCTTTTCAACCCCCTCCTATTTCTTCCTTTTACGCAAGTAATCTACCCCTTTTCCCCTCCCTCCCCCACCCCTACCCCTCCCTTTCCCAACACCCTCACATCCTGCCTATAAATACTAACCCATATACTCTGGCCACAGCTGCAGCGCCTCCTCGTCCAGCTTCATCAATCCATCGACCCTCCCCAGCCTCTTCAGCCTCACGTCTTCAGATCTTATCAGGTAACTACACAGATCTAGCCCAGCTTCTCCATCCATCCCTCATAAATATCAGCCAGCCCAGAGAGCTGCAAACCAGTCAAGGCCTAATGCAGTTCAGCCATCCTTTAAACTCTCGTTCAAAGGATCTCACTCCCACAGAATTCGCTTTAGCTTTCTCGATCTACAGAGATATATTGTGCTCTGTTTATCCCGATCGAAGAACCGAGCTGGACGATTACCTATCAATCGTTTTAGACATGGCTGTGCGTTTCGGAGGAACAGGCTTCTACAATTACCACGTTCTTTTTCGCTACACAAGCAGCAGGTCGGTTACAGCAGTTCAATCAGGGGACATACTGGGGCACTCTTGATGCAGAACTCTACTGTCGGATCTTTGCAGCACGCACTTCTATGTCCTGCGAGCTATGCGGAGCACCATCACATCCAGCCTCCGCATGCACCATCACACCATCTCAATCTCAACCCTCCTCACGCAAAACATCCGTATTCAATAGATTATCCACAGCAGCTCCACCTCCTCCTCTAATTCCGAAACCTCTAAACATACAGCCCACAGCCAATGTTCCACTTCCCAAAGGCGTTGACAAAAGAGGACGACCGATCCTCTACCAAGGAGGCAGAATGGTATGCAACAACTTCAACCATCTTGGCTGCTCTCTTTCCAACTGCAGATTCCTACACACCTGCTCCTTCTGCGGAGGCGCCCATTCAAGAGCCTCTTGCCCCCCACAACCCAACTGCTCTACCCGACTGACTATTACAGTATCTCGGCACACCAGTCAAGGTAGAAGCATTAGCCACTGCCTTAATAGACCACCCCGACAGAGAGTTCGTAGATTTCCTTATCAATGGATTTAAAAATGGCTTTCTTCCAGGCATAGAAATAATCCCAGACACTTCTCATCTCTCCCATAACCTTCAGTCTGCCCTCTCCGAACCAGACACCGTTGACACCTTAATAGCTAAAGAAGTCCAAGAGGGATTCATGATAGGCCCGTTTAAAGAACCTCCTTTCACTCTCTTTCGCATCAGCCCAATCGGAATCGCCACCAGGAAATACTCCGGGAAAAAGAGATTAATCATCGACCTGTCCTCCCCACACGGCACACACATTCCCAGCATCAATAGCATCATTCCAGCCCCAGACTTCTCCATGAAATATGCTTCCATCGACCAAGCCATCACTCTCATCCGCATGGCAGGCCACGGAGCATGGCTATCAAAAGCAGACATCACCAGTGCTTTCAAAGTCTTGCCCATCCACCCAGAGTTCTGGCGTTTTTTCGGAATATTCTGGAAAGGAGCTTATTATTTTTCAGTGCGCCTTACTTTCGGCTGCAGAAGCAGCCCCAAGATATTCGACTCCCTCTCGGAAGCTTTATGTTGGATTCTCATCAACAACCACAGGCTCCCCTACGTCCTGCACCTCCTCGACGACTTCCTCATCATCACACCTACATCCGCACCTCCACACTCAGGACTTTCCACCCTTGTTAAAGTGTTTTCCGAACTAGGCGTACCCCTTTCAAAAGAAAAGACCCAAGGGCCCTGCACCGCCATCGAGTTTCTAGGCATCACCCTAGACTCCATCTCCTTCCAAGCATCTCTACCTCCTGAGAAAACACAACGCATTTCATTGCTCCTATCGAACTATCTTCTAGCAGACAGGTGCACAAAGCAACAGCTGCTAGCCCTTCTCGGCCACCTTAATTACGCCATCCGAATAATTCCCCAGGGGAAATCTTTCCTTTCCAACCTACTGTCAAAAGCAGCAACTATACCCTCTCTACACGACAAAGTCACCTTGGATGAAGCTTGCAAAATGGAAATGCGGCTCTGGCAGAAATTCCTGTCTTCATGGAATGGCATATCCTTCTTTTACAACGACTACGTCACACAGCCAGAAGACATTCAGCTGTACACAGACGCAGCGCCTTCCATAGGTTTCGGCGGATACTACAGCGGCCGCTGGTTTGCTTCCGAGTGGCCAGCAGAGTTCAGCCATCTAATTCAGCAGCCGGACTTTCCCTCATCAGCACTTCACGAGATGTACCCCGTCATTATAGCAGCCCTCCTTTGGGGGCATGAATGGTCCCGACACTCCATACTCATCCATTCAGACAACTCAGCGGTAGTTGAAATCATAAACAAAGGCAGATCCAGTTCCCTGGCAATCATGCAATTAGTCCGCAGACTGACACTTATATCAGCGCAACGTCAGTTCATCATCCGAGCAGCGCACGTTCCAGGATACCACAATAGCATAGCCGACTCATTGTCTCGTTTCTCTTTTCAGAAGTTCAGAATCTTAGCTCCAGAGTCAGACATCCATCCCACGCCAGTTCCACCGTTTTCAGCCACCATCTTCAACTAAATCCACAGCTGGAAGAACTTTCACATGCTTCACGGGAAGCTATTCTCAACGGCCTTGCCCAGAGTACCCTCTCCGCTTACTTGACCGGTTGGAACTGTTTTAAGGCTTACCACTCCTTTTACCAACTCCCATTTCCTCTAATGAATGTTTGGTCCATCTGCAACTTCGTTACTCATGCCCATTCCTACCAAAATATCAGGGCATCCTCCATTCAGACATACCTATCCGGAATTCATTTTATCTACAAACTCGCCACCGGCGACCAATGCCCAAACATTTCTCACTCCCACGTATCTATGCTTATCAGAGGTCTTCGAAAACAAGAACCAGTCCTCGACATCAAACGCTTACCCTTAACTTCTGACCTCCTGAGCCAATGCATCCACACCTTACGTTCCGGCTACTTGAGCCCATCGATCGACCAAACATTAGAGTGCATGTTCCTTCTCGCATTCTTCGGCTTCCTGCGATGCTCTGAATTCGCCCCGTCTACTTCAGCCTTCAATCCAGCCATTCATCCCAGCCTCTCAGACATCACCGCTCATACGCCTGACTCTCTGATATATAACCTAAAGAGAAGTAAAACCGACCAATTCGGAGAGTCGTCTCCAATATACATTTTTCGCCTTCACTCCTTCCTCAGTCCTTATGAGCCACTTTCGGAATACGTTTCTTCCAGATACGCCAACCATTCATCTCCTCAAGAACCACTCTTCCTCACGGAAAACAGGAAAATGGCCTCGAGATTCTGGTTTAGTAAACACTTCCAAAGTATTCTCAGGACCTCCGGCATATCTCCCGAACATTACTCTACACATTCATTCCGGATCGGAGCAGCCACCTCGGCCGCCAGCACGGGCATCTCGGACGAGACAATCAGAGTCCTAGGTCGATGGTCTTCCGAAGCGTACCGCTTGTACATCCGTAATAATCTTAACGATCTCCGTCAAGCTCAAGCCCGCATCGTCTCATCCAAACCTTTTGGGGGTCTTCAAGTAACGCAGGTTACTGCCTACCGAGACGAAGCCCCCACTCTGAGTCTCCCGGGTCAGACTCCCTGAGCAGCCAGACGGAGAACCGCAGTTTACTTTTCCCCCGTCCCCCTTCGACCCTTCTTTCATTCCTAAAGCTAATAGCTAATTCCGCGCAGTCGTGGCGTGGTCCTGCTAGTGAAATGTAGTTAACAAGTTAATTGAAGTTCGGGAGCAGGACCACGCCTCAACTAATCAGCTCTCTCCCCGTCTGTATATATACACGGAACCCACCTTCACCATACCGTTCGTCTCAGTTGTTTCGAACCCCACCCACCCTTCCCCTTCCCATTCATCCATCCATCCATCCCTCTTTCCCCCCGACCCTACACCTCTAAACTCGACCCCACCCACCCCTTCCCTTCATTCATCTATCCATCCATCCATCCCTCTTTCCCCCGACCCCCACCTCTAACTCGACCCCACCCACCCCTTCCTTTCCAACTCATCCATCCATCCCACTTCACCCGACCCCAATCCTCTCCTTCAATCTCTAACATCTCAATTTTACTTCCACAGGCTGCACCCAGGGGGGTCTTCAAGTAACGCAGGTTACTGCCTACCGAGACGAAGCCCCCACTCTGAGTCTCCCGGGTCAGACTCCCTGAGCAGCCAGACGGAGAACCGCAGTTTACTTTTCCCCCGTCCCCCTTCGACCCTTCTTTCATTCCTAAAGCTAATAGCTAATTCCGCGCAGTCGTGGCGTGGTCCTGCTAGTGAATTATACTTTTAAGAACTATGCTAAACACAAGCATAATTTTAATATATTTCTAACAAATGCACTATAAGTACATTGGTAATAAATGTATGCTTAATTATACTTTTAAGAAATATGCTAAACACAAGCATAATTTCAATATATTTCTAAAAAGTATGCTACAATACTTTGGTAATAAATAAATAAATGCTTAGTTACATTTTTAAGAAATATGCTAAACACAATCATACAATTTTTGTGAAGTTTTAGTGTATTTAAAGAAAACACTTATGTTGCTCTTTGTGTAAGAACATAGCAAAATGGTTAAGCTTTTAGTATGTTTAAAGTACTTTTTAAACACTTAGGCCTACTGCAATATATTTTAATATTTATATATTTATAATTGTAATATTGGGGGGGGGGGGGATTACATTTATAATGTACTAACTTATAATGTATTATAAACATTTGTCAACTATTATTAAGCATTGCAATAAGCCTACTTAAAATTAATATTGTTCACTTTTACTTGATTAAAGGCTGTTGTACATTACCATACATTAATACTACTGAAATTCCCACAAGGATTTTAACATATTATTTGAAATGCATCATAGATACATTTTCCAAAGATGTTTAAATGTTTTCATAAAAGATGTTGTACTTGTTTAAATTTGAACAAAATGCATAACACCTGTGCCTAGTCCTGATTGGTTCCAGAGCCGTTGAACGGCTGTGATTGGTTCTTATGATCATGAGCTCATTTCACTCAAAGAGCTTCAGTTGCTGCGTATGTTCCTTGAATGTGATTAGATTTAGAAGTCTACATTTAAACTATTAAATAAGAGCGATCGTGTTTCTTTAGAGGACTTGGAGGAAACCACGCGATTCATGTAGTAGGTGCTTTTTGCGATTAACTTTTTCAAACGTGAACTGTTTTGGTGAATCGTTTATCGGAGGGATATAAATCTCTCGGGTTTCATTACAATATTTCAGTTTTTCTTTCGAAAATTAACGGAATTCTTAAGTATTAGCCATCCTTTAGGCCTACATTACAGATCAGATATGATGACGCACAGACTGTGAAAAGGGTCTCTTAGCCAATATTTGCCTTTATTACCCTTGTTAGAAAATGCAATAACGAAAGGTTTGTGTCGGGAAAAAAACACTGTTAAAGGTTGTTTTTTTCCCCCAAGGTTTGTTTGGGAAATGATTGTAAAATTTAAAAAAGAAAAGAAAATCGTGTTTTGTTCATATTTAAGATAAGTACTGTAACGTTATGCTGTAGACTTGTGTGTGAATAACGTCTCAAAAAATTAAAGTGTTTTTCAAGAAAGAGATGCTGTTTGTTTGTACATAGCCTACCTGTGCTGTATTGTGTGGTATCCTTTTAAACTATGAGTGTTTACATTACATGAATTACATTTACTTTAATCAAATATAATTTTATCAAGTATAATTTTAGCATAAATGAGGCAGAAAATGCTACTGATAACACAGTCATAGTGTACTACTTTTTAAATAAACCATTATTTAATTGTTTTATAAAGGTACTGTTAACAGAGTTAAAATATATTTGAAATAAATTTACTATATTAAAAATATGTGAGCAATACATAAATATGATTTGTATATATACTTATATTTTAAATAATTTATACGTGTATTTAAAAATGCATTAAAAATGGGTTCAATAGTACTAAAAGGGATAACAAAATAATAAAAAAATAAAGCTGAAATAGTATGTTAAAAGCATATTTTAGTTAATCTTAAGTGTGTGTCAAAATAGCACAGTTGAGTACACTTAGTTGATCTTAAGTTTATCTTAAGAAGTACTAAAGTTAAGCTTTTAGTATATTAAGTACAAAATTAGTGCGCGAAAATAGAGCACTTTAAGTACATTATGGAAGTGTACTAAGTGCACTTAAATAATGTATTTTAGTGTACTTTTTTTGACAAAGGAATACTCCTTAAGTATAATATATACATATTTATAATATATTATTATTATATTTTAAATAATTTATTAGTATAATTAAAATGCATTAAAAATGGGTTTTAGATATACTAAAAGTGGTAAGAAAATACATTTTTTTAAAGGTTGAAATAGTATATTAAAAATATATTTAAGTTCATCTTCAGTGTGTGTCAAAATAGCACAGTTGAGTACACTTAGTTGATCTTAAGTTTATCTTAAGAAGTACTAAAGTTAAGCTTTTAGTATATTAAGTACAAAATTAGTGCGCGAAAATAGAGCACTTTAAGTACATTATGGAAGTGTACTAAGTGCACTTAAATAATGTATTTTAGTGTACTTTTTTGACAAAGGAATACACCTTAAGTATAATATATACATATTTATAATATATTATTATTATATTTTAAATAATGTATTAGTATAATTAAAATGCATTAAAAATGGGTTTTAGATATACTAAAAGTGGTAAGAAAATATATTTTTTTAAAGGTTGAAATAGTATATTAAAAATATATTTAAGTTCATCTTCAGTGTGTGTCAAAATAGCACAGTTGAGTACACTTAGTTGATCTTAAGTTTATCTTAAGAAGTACTAAAGTTAAGCTTTTAGTATATTAAGTACAAAATTAGTGTGCGAAAATAGAGCACTTTAAGTACATTATGGAAGTGTACTAAGTGTACTTAAATAAAATGTATTTTAGTGTACTTTTTTTTCACCTGGGAACAGATGAAAATCCTCTCATCATTTACTCACCCTTCTGCCACCCGCGCTGTTAAAAAATGTGTAACATTACAGTAAGAAAAACTGTTCAAAAGCACTATATGACTGAGGAAAAACCATTGTGCAGTTTACCAATCAGTAAGGCTGTACTTCACTCATGCCCTTGTGCTTAGTGGAGCCCTACGCCTATAGTCATTCAGAGTCATATACAGTACTGTGATCATAGACTTTTAACCTTAGATTAAACACAACATTTTAACTACACATTTGTACAAGCACATATTTTAAAGGGTCTTTGATTATGATTTCACTTTTTTAAAGGGATAGTTCAGCTGTGGGAAGATGAATGTGTATTTAATAGTGGTCATTTATGTAGTAGAAATGTGAAATTATTTTTGAATTTGAAGCATTCTAGACTGAGAAAAGGCAGAAAATGTATTTTTTACTCATGTGGCTGAAAGACAACAACTCCCAGAATGCACTTGCTTTGCTGCCCTTACGAGGCCACTCCCAAACCACGCCTACCGGTTACAGGCGGCAGAATCCGAAAAATGGATACAAATATGCTTGCTTTGATACATCGTGAGTTATTTGATAAATTTCCATCGAAATGGTGCTAAATTGCATTGTACCGGGATGTACTAGCCTAATGTATATAACACAACTTACACTTTCACATTAAAAATATGATGCAAGGCAGGAACATGTCAACAGAGTAGCTTAGTAGCTCTGCATATGAACTGTTTTCCACCAATTGAAATCACTATTTCCCAAAGCTAATACATTATCTAGGCTAATCCATACTCTAGTAACACTAAAGGTTTATAAAAAGAACCACAACCAATGTGAGTTATAACTTTTAATCAAAAAAATATCTGTTTCCATCGGCGCACAGAGAGAGCACTGACACCGGCAGCCCGCCCCAGCTCGAGTCTGGCCGGGCTCAGGTCTCGCTCCGGCCACCTCTCGTTCCTCCGTCTCCCGCAACTGTTTATCGCTGTACTGCGGCTCGTACAGGTCTCGCTCCGGCCGCCTCTTGTTCCTCCGTCTCCCGCAACTGTTCATCGCTGTATTGCGGCTCGTACAGGTCTCGCTCTGGCCCCCTCTCGTTCCTCCGTCTCCCGCAACTGTTTATCGCTGTACTGCGGCTCGTACAGGTCTCGCTCCGGCCGCCTCTTGTTCCTCCGTCTCCCGCGACTGTTTATCGCTGTAGTGGGGCTCGTACAGGTCTCGCTCAGGCCGCCTCTTGTTCCTCCGTTTCCCGCAACTGTTTATCGCTGTATTGCGGCTCGTACAGGTCTCGCTCAGGCCGCCTCTCGTTCCTCCGTCTCCCGCAACTGTTTATAGCTGTAGTGAGGCTCGTACAGGTCTCGCTCCGGCCGCCTCTTGTTCCTCCGTCTCCCGCGACTGTTTTATCACTGTATTGCGGCTCGTACAGGTCTCGCTCTGGCCGCCTCTCGTTCCTCCGTCTCCCGCAACTGTTTATCGCTGTATTGCGGCTCGTACAGGTCTCGCTCAGGCCGCCTCTCGTTCCTCCGTCTCCCGCAACTGTTTATAGCTGTAGTGAGGCTCGTACAGGTCTCGCTCTGGTCGCCTCTTGTTCCTCCGTCTCCCACAACTGTTCATCGCTGTATTGCGGCTCGTACAGGTCTCGCTCTGGCCGCCTCTCGTTCCTCCGTCTCCCGCAACTGTTTATAGCTGTAGTGGGGCTCGTACAGGTCTCGCTCAGGCCGCCTCTTGTTCCTCCGTCTCCCGCAACTGTTTATAGCTGTAGTGGGGCTCGTACAGGTCTCGCTCTGGCCGCCTCTTGTTCCTCCGTCTCCCGCAACTGTTTATAGCTGTAGTGGGGCTCGTACAGGTCTCGCTCTGGCCGCCTCTTGTTCCTCCGTCTCCCGCAACTGTTTATAGCTGTAGTGGGGCTCGTACAGGTCTCGCTCTGGCCGCCTCTTGTTCCTCCGTCTCCCGCAACTGTTTATAGCTGTAGTGGGGCTCGTACAGGTCTCGCTCTGGCCGCCTCTTGTTCCTCCGTCTCCCGCAACTGTTTATAGCTGTAGTGGGGCTCGTACAGGTCTCGCTCCGGCCGCCTCTTGTTCCTCCGTCTCCCGCGACTGTTTATCGCTGTAGTGGGGCTCGTACAGGTCTCGCTCAGGCCACCTCTTGTTCCTCCGTCTCCCGCGACTGTTTATCGCTGTATTGGGGCTCGTACAGGTAGCCGCGAGCAACAGATCTTCGAAATCCCCGTCTGCCATTTCAACTTCAAAACTACCTTCCGCCATCGTGATTAGCCTACTATACAAACTTTCTACACAGAGCAAGAGGCAAGAGCCTGTTAGCTTAGCTTCTACAGAAAGATGGCTGACACTATCTTTACATTCTGTGAGTGAGATCCCGCCCCAAATGGGCGTGGTGAAAACATGCGGAACACTGGCTGTAGTCTTTAGCCTCTGGCACAAAATCCTCCGATGACGCAAAATGATGATTTTTGCGTCATCGGAGGATTTTTTCCAGACTAAAAATTAATTTTTCTCTCATATCAGGGGGGTATGAGGGGGGGGGGAGCACGGTAATTCGAAAATACTACTGGTTTTCTACTAATACAAAGCTTAATGCTAAATCCTGAAGTATCCCTTTAACTTTAGTTAGTGTGTAATGTTAAATGCTAAGGGAGATATTTTCTTCTACAGAAATCACTTTTTAAGGACTGCAACAAGCTTCTTCCCGGGTTGGCGGCATCACAAATCCTAAAATGTACATAAACCCTGCCCTCGGGAACACGCAACAAAGGGGGTGGGGCCTTATTATTATATTAGTGTGGCGAGCAGGACGAGGCAGAGGGACGTGAGAGAACGGCGCGAGGCCGGTGGTGTGATTGATAATGAGCGACACCTGTGAGACGCACCGGTCTCGCATCTCTCATGGAGGAGGGGAAGCAAAAGGTGAAGGTAAAAGTCATTTACACAGGGGTGGTGAGGCGCAGTGGATAAGACACATGCCTTTGGTGTGAGAGACCTGGGTTCGAATCCACTGTGAAACACCAATGTGTCCCTGACGAAGACACTTAACCCCTAGTTGCTCCAGAGGCGTGCGACCTCTGACATGTATAGCAATAGGCCTATTGTAAGTCGCTTTGGATAAAAGCGTCAGCTAAATGAATAAATGTAAATGGTGAGCGATGACGGTGAAGATTGAGAGATGAACAGGCCTGATTTTATGTTGTGTTTTATTATGTGACAGCAGTCGTCCGTGAGGGGCTGCTGGCTTATTTTTTTGTTTTTGCATTTGTTTATTTTATTATTAAAGTGTTAAATGTTCACCGGTTCCCGCCTCCTTCTTCCCTGAATCTTAAACATTGCTAGAATTAGTTACTAGTTATTCAACCCGAACCTCCATCGCAAGTAGGGTTGCCAACTGTCCCGTATTACACCCATATTCCAACCCATGTTTAGGGTGACCAGACGTCCCGTTTTTCCCGGGACAGTCCCGTAATTCAACTCTAATTTTAGTGTCCCGACTTATTATGAAAAAATCATGTTTTGTCCCGTATTTCATCGTTAATATATATGTATATATATTTATATATTATAGTTTTCGTTTCGCACGACAGAGAGGGAGAGACAGAGCGAGACCTTGCGTGTGTGTGCTAGAGTACGCATTAATTACACGCGCGAACGACAGAGAGAAGGAGAGCACGAGAGACCTTGTGTGTGTGTGCTAGAGTAGCCTACTCATTAATACGAACGCGTCCCCCCGCCCCATATTTTGTTTTTCACATTTTATTTTATTAAAGCTACACTGTGTAACTTTTTTTAGTTTATTCTTAGCTAAAAACACTTAGTTCTTTCAAAAATATATGTGCTCATTAATGTATATTTACTTCGTTCAAGTAATAAAGTATTCTCGTGAGTGTATAATATGCCATTGAAAATACATACGGGTAAGGGGTTCTAACGTCGGTCGCCATGTTGCCCCTCCATCTTGAAAGTACATTAGCCAAAGAGGGACATACCTGTTAATTCAAGCTTTGCCTTTCGCGTATCACTTGAAGGAACACTCATGGACGAGGTCAAACAGGAAGCCATATTGATCTTGGACTACATTGGCCACCGTAGGAGTTAAAACGAAATCGAAATTGAGAGGAACAGAATCTAATATTCACTGGATGGTCATATATCTTTCACCGCTAGATGGGGGTAAAATTCACACAGTGTAGCTTTAAGTTAGAGTTTGTGGGGGGATTAGTTTAAGGGAATTATTTTTTGTTATATTTGGTTCTTTAATTTGGCGCCACTTAAGTTCTTTCTTTTTTTAATTTATTTTATTATTTGTTTATTTTCTTCTTCTGTGGGTTTTATTTACATTGTATAGATCATTCACTGCATCTAGTGGCTTCGGCTTTTTGTTAGTAATAAATAATCATCTTTCCAACACTTTGCGTATTCTACTCATAGTTCTTTCTGCTGTGCCCAATCTATCAGCAGTGGTGTGATATCTGAGGCTACGTTTGCACATAGCCGGGTATTTAGAGAAACGAATATTCCCCCTCCTCCGTTTTCAATAATAACATCGTGCACACACCCGCATAAATACGCCGTGAGCGCCATCATAACTATGCCAAACCTATGGACGGCAGTGTAGGGAGAAGGATAAAGCCATGCAAAGCCAATCAGAATCCTCAGAATCGACACGAGAGAACCTAAAACCCCTTTCTCCCAGTTGACACGACAACAAATAACCGGCGTTTTCAGAAATCTCCACTTTGGCCGGAGTTTTTAGAAATAATCGTTTTCTGTGATAAAAACAGGGTTTTCGTGTAAATGAGAGGCCAAACCGCAGGGAAATATCTGCGTTTTCCCTTCGTGTAAATGGGGCCTGAATGTTGTGTTCTATTATGAAGGTAAAATGATGCCTAAAAGAATCGCATGTGCAGGGTAAGATGTGTGAAAGTGTGCATAAGATTGCAAGTGTAAATTAAATTTGCATGCGCAAGAGAAGATTTGTAAAGGTGTAAATCGTGTTTCAAGTGTAAGATAAAAAGATCTGCAACATTTTCCTGGTTTTCGTAAGTGTAATTAATGTATTGTGAAACCGCAGCTTCACGTTAACACAAAATAAAGATGATCTGTACTAGAGTTGAGCCGGATACTTGACTGAAACGAGTATCCGGTACGAATAAAGCACTTTTTCCAAATACGAGTATTATACGAGTAATACGAGTCAATATCTGTACTCGGATTGAATAAAAATCCTCATTGCGTAGCTGACTGTGTCTGCGTTCTGTGATAGGCTAGTCACAGCGCCCCTCACCTACACACAGATTTATTGTGTTGCTGTGTCCCGCTCTCCTCACTCACACACAGAACACTGAGAAGAGAACAGCTCTCTCTCTCTCTCTCTCTCTCTCTCTCTCTCTCTCTCTCTCAGGTTTGCGGGTCTTTTCCGTTAATGTTTAGGGTTTCTTCAGCTTCAGGTATGTTTTTTACTTCGGTTTGTAGTACTTACTTACCGCAATTCCTCAAATAAAAACCGGTATTCAAATAAACGCCGGGCCTCTGATAGTGGCCGGGTACGTGGTCAACGCGGACAAATAAAGGCCGGTCTCAAATTAAGGCCGGGGAAAAATTAGTGTACACTCAAAGACGGACGCGTGTTGTGCTTGTCATATATCACAACTACTATTCAGTGTTTTTAACCACGTTTATTTTAGGTTTCAGACATTTAAATAGATTTATAGCAAAACAATACATTTATAGTTTGTAAAATACACAATGGTGTCTATGGAAGCAGCAATAATCCATTCAAATATATTTGGCGACGTGTTTTATTCATATCAGATACACAGTGTAAGTATAAAGTTTACTCTATTCTTCTCCCAGTTCACCGGCCACTTACTTTCATGCATTTCGGGAGAAACTGAAGAATTCACGCGCTGTGTAACGTACAAATCCAACAGACAGGAATCTCTGAACTGCGGTGCCCATCTCACGTTACAGATCAGGATCAATTATAAAGGGTTTTAAACGACAAAACAAACTCACTTACACTGAATTGAGAGTCAGAATAGAAGATAGTTGATGACATGGTAAGCAAGTTTGTTAATATTTAGAAATAAAAGCGCTACATCTGTCATACAGCGCTATTTTGGCTGTGGTGAACAGTGCCAAGCATGACGCGTCACCATGGAAACTTGGCTGACGGGCGGGCGGGGATCGCGAATTAGAAATAAAGGCCTGCCTCTAATAAAAGCCTGCTTCAAATAAAAGCCGGCTACCATCTGCAGTTCAGGTAAATAAAGGCCCCGGTCTTTATTTGAGGAATTACGGTATTAACCAGTAGAGTTCTGGTAACCGTGGGGTTTGTTCAGACGTGGTATACCAAATTTATAATTAAAACCCAGTGTGTGTCCATTGCTCTTTTATTCTACTATTCTGCAGCAGATTGAGCTAGTTCACAGTATATTATGCAGTGCTCATCCCAACAATCCCAAAACAATATTCCCTATCGAAGAATGCATTGTTAGTTGTTCAGATCCTGCAGTAATGATGATGCGTGAGGTAATCAGAAGACAGGTTGAGTACTGAATGAATGAATGAGGCATTTATATAGCGCTTTCATATGTACTTCTGTACACCCAAAGCACTTTACAATCATATCAGGGGTTCTCTCCTCAACCAGCACCAGTGTGCAGCATCCACTTGGATGATGCGACGGCAGCCACAGTACAACGGCGCCAGTGCGCTCACCACACACCAGCTATAGTTGGAGAGGAGAGAGAGTGATAGAGCCAATTCAGTGGACTGTACTGTAGTAATGCAGCTACCACTCTGATTACTTTTCAGGAGCAGACCCATCAAGATAGGTTACAGAATGCTCTTAAAAATGTGTTGGACTGTGTGGAGGAAGCACGACACAACCCCACCCCTACCCCTACCCCTTCCCGGCCAGGATGGATTAGAAAGTGGACCTTCTGGTCTTATACATACAGGGGTCATGACATCAGTCTCTGGAAAGCCTAGTGCAGGGGTAGGCAACAGGCGGCCCGCGGGCCAAAACTGGCCCGCCAGCAATATTTTCTGGCCCGCTGGATTATTTTGGAATTCCGTTTTTTTTTTTTTTTTTTTTAACAGCCTATTTTTATTTTAAAATAACGTTTTACAAACGAATGTATAATTCGTTCAATCGTTTTTTTCAAAGTAAAAACAAAAATAAAAAACGACTTGTTTTTCCATTATTTCCTGAACTAAAATGAAAAAAACGAATAACGGCTCGTTTCCGATTTTCTGATTGTGCGCTCAGATCAAAAATATAAAGAATGAATAACGGGTATAGACGAATTTTAATTTTGAATCTTAATTTAACACCTTATCAGACATATACGAATGAAATCATTTTAAACAGATCAAGTACTATTGTGGTAACAGATTACAGCCATTTTAATAAGGGTGTGAATAGCAATCATGCTCTCCTGTATGTCTCATTCGCTTACAGTCCGACTTTGAACTTTTTTTCATTATTATTTATTCGGGTATAACACACTTATAAATAAAATGTATTACCTGATAAAAAATATTTGCACTAAATGCTGCACAAAACTATTCCACTACTTGAGATAAGCCGTAGCCGCGCGCCTACATCTGTTCCAAAACAATTTTGGGTTCAAACACTCACATGAGCGGCTGAACTGCAAACCACACACACTTAACAGTGTTCAATTTGAAAAATACTGTTTGATAGAACTGCTTTGTTACCACAGTTATCTGCGTGCTTCCTCAGCGATGAAGTTCCACATTTGCAACTATCCAACAAGAAAATGCATGCAGCAAGTCTTTCACAATATTTTCTTCAGATAACTCCAAATTTCTCCCACACACTGGACTTGATTTTTGATGACTTTTGTCGACAACTTTACAATCCCCACTAGCTATTCTTTTCTTCAACTCCTCAGCATCCATCTCGACAACTGCAGATCGCGGCATCGCGCGCGCGCGGTTATGAGGAATTTTTAAAAGTGAAAGTAGTAACGTTATAGGTCCTGGGAGGGCGTGGCGCGTGGGCACAAATAAACTGATGTGGATTTTTAATTATTTTATCAACTTGAAATACAGCCATATTTTTGTAGATGTGTTCCTAAAAATATGCATATTTTACATTTGCATGTGATTGTTTTAAACCTGTGTTACCCGTGTGTATGTTGCTTGAGGGATTTTAGTGATATGCCCTATTTAATTTATGTTATTTATATTTCATAAATTTTTTTCTGTGACATTTTTTTCTCTGCTGACAGTAATAAATAATATTTATTGACACAAACACAATTTTTGTATAGCATTTATAATTGTTATAGGCTACTTAATCTCTCTCTTTCTGTTAGAGACATTTGAATGAGAGATTCTGGAAATGAGATCTAAATTTTGCGGACCTGTCAGGTCGGGATATAAAACGCGGGTGAACACAGAGGGTATTTTAAGCGGTGTATCCATAGGCCTACTCCGTATAGCTGGCCCGCCATCTACTGGCTAAAAAAAATATTGGCCCGCCCGCGGTCTATTGCCGACCCCTGGCCTAGTGGATCTCCTAATACAGGGACAAATAGGCCTACTCCAGCACCCACTGTCCACAATGAAATGCAAAGGTTTTAAATATCACAGTGTATTTAATATCTATATTTTAACAGTAAAGCAAATTCTGTCATCATTCACTCACTGTTATGTGGAACACAAAATAAGTTTTTGTTTTAGTCATGTTGAGGAAAAATTATTTTGTCTTTCAAAAAAAATCTCTAAACTCTAAAAGTTCTAGATTGCGAAGTTCAGACTTTATTGGTGCAGTCAATAAAGCCGAGATCGCATCAGTATTTCCCAGCAGATTTCAGTCACAGATCTTTCTTAATACAATCTTTTGACCAATCAAATCACAGGTGTTTTCCACTTTTTCTTTTTGCCTCACCCTCAACTGTTCGGTCACAACAGTTTTTTATTGTATCAACAGTTACATATTGTTCTAATTATTCTGTTTTCTTTTTAAGTGTGGCATGCCACCAACTGATCTATTTTTTTTTTAGAAATCAGGAAAAAACAGAAAACAAACATATTGGACACATCTTTGGACCATAAAGTTGTTGAAACAAAACAGACAGTGTAGTCATAGAGACCCGTGTCCTGATTCCTGTTTTTGTTCATACAGTACCAAGCTATTCTAAAATTTTATTTATAAAATTATACTATAGTCACCAGTCACCACTATCTTTCATACAACAAACTACACATTCCATCAATTATGGTTTAAAATAACTGTTCCCAAACATATAACATGATAGAAACATAATCACTGCAATGATGATCCAATCATAGACTTTTTAAATCCAAACAGCAACCTTTTTTTTTTTTTTTGCCAGGCAGTGTATTTGATCTATTTAGTTCCCATAAATGTTTTTAATATTTATTCTTTAGTGTCAATTTTCATTATTGACGAGGTTTTGCTAACATAATTAATTCTGTCTAAACAGTTTGGGACACTGACCTCTCTTCTATACTAGTGCTGTTGCATCTGATCCCACCTTCTGCCCAAGGCCGAAAGAGACAAGGAAAGAAGTCAGTTCTCCAGTACTTCATCATCCTCGGTCAGCGTGCCATTCCATGCAAGTCAACCATTTACAGTCAGACTGCAGCCAGACAGAGTTTTTAAGGTAGTGAATGTTAATGAGCTGTGTTCTTTCAAACCATTTGATCTTCAGATGAAATATGGTACAACAGATTCTGCACTGCATGTAGTGCCGTATTGCCATTTAATGCAGATGTGATGTATTTTTGTTCATGTATGAGTGTTTCCTGTGCCTGAATGTTGTTTCAATAAAAGTTTTAAATGTGACATTGTTGAAGTTGTTTTCTTTGTTCTTTGAAAACTTGTTTTAAGAGTTATTTTGACATTGTGTAGAAGATTCATTGTTTTACTGTACTTACACCACAAAGAGAAATACTGACACTTACTCACCTGTTGCACCACAAATGGGTTTTAAGAATTTTGTGAGTGAGAATTTTTCCACTATTAAAAATTTAAATAAACTCTACATTAGTGAAATATTAACACCAATAACAGTTCATTTCCTATTTGTGTTAAACTGTGGTAACACCAAACAGAGTTAATTTCCCTTAGTGTTAAACTGTGGTAACACTGTTCAGCGTAGAGCAGTGTTGAATTTTTACTCAAAATAGAGTTAATTTTACTCTGAAAATTTAACACCATGACTAGAGTATAAATTGACTCTAGTCATGGTGTTAAATTTTCAGAGTAAAATTAACCAATTCTGATTGGGACCAAATACACTCGGACTAAGTGTTAAATTTAACTCTTATATAGCTAATTTAACACTGCAAAATTTACTATGTAGTCAGCCATCAGCTAGTGACCAATCACCTTTCTACCAGCCACCAAGTAAACATAAAAACATGTGACCTATCACCTCTTTACCAGCCAGCTAGTCAGCCACCAGCAAGTGACCAATTCCCTTTTCTACCAGCAAGCTAGTCAGCTGCCAGCATGGAGCCAACCACCTCTTCAACAGTTAGCTAGTCAGCCACCAGCAAATCAACAACCACCTCTCTACCAGCCAGCAAGTCAGCCATCAGCTAGTGACCAATCACCTTTCTACCAGCCAGCTAGTCTGCAACAAACAAGTTACCAACCATCTCTCTTCCAGCCAAATAGCCAACCAAGTTTAGATAACTTGCCAAAAATTCACCCTCCGACAGAGTTGGATTACTTACAGCCAGCAGGCTCAGAATCTGTCCTTAGGAGAAACCAACCACTACAAAGTATGTTATACAATTGTGCAGCTTTAAAGTTAACACAGGTTTAATACTCTTGGTTAATATCTATGATGAATGGTTGTAGAGAATGATGTTCTTTGGAGATACGGCATTTAGAAAATAATCTATTAAATTATCTAAACTGTTCTGGAGAATATATCCTAATGCAACACATTGACTTAATTGATGTGTTAGTCAGCTAATATGCATGTTAATTTCTTTAAGTTTTGATGAGGGAGATATTGACAAAACAAGAAATGCTTCTTGACCAGCAAAATACAATTATGAGAATTCTACAGTCAACACATCGCCCAAGGCCTGATTACAATTATGAGAATTCTACAGTCAACACATCGCCCAAGGCCTGATTACAATTATGAGAATTCTACAGTCAACACATCGCCCTAAGGCCTTCTCATGGACTACCAGCCGTGTCCTTTGGGTCTCCGCCTGACGATCAGATGTCGATCGCAGCATCGGAGGGGGACTTCAGTCCTCTGGAGATGAGGATTCGGCTGCTGTGTTGCCACCTTCGGGGAGTGTAGCGTTGCCCGAGTCGATCCAGAATAGGCGGCTATGCTTTCTTGGGCCGCCGAGAAGGTCAGGCTTGTGTGTAACCCTTTACCACGTCCCGAACCTTCCCGGTTGGACGATTGGTTTCTCGGGCATGCAGATTCATGTCTGTGGACGGGATCTCAACTGCATTGGCACATAAACTGCCTCGAGTTGTTAGCAGTATATCTTGTGCTGGGCCGCTTCAAAACGCCGCTTCTAAGCAAGCATGTACTGGTCCGTTCAGACAGTACTGCGACCGTTGCGTACATCAACCGCCCGGGTGGTCTACGCTCCCGTCGCATGTCACAACTCGCCCGCCATCTCCTCCTTTGGAGTCAGAAGCATCTGTGGTCGCTTCGTGCCATTTATATTCTGGGCCTGCTCAACCGTGCAGCCAACGAACTCTCACGGCAGCAGGTGCTACCAGACGGCGACTCCATCCCCAGGTGGTCCAGCTGATTTTCAGGGGCTTTGTGACCGCACAGGTAGATCTCTTTGCCGCCCCGGACACGTCTCACTGCCAGTTGTTCTATTCCTTGACCGAGGGGACCCTCGGCACGGATGCTCTGGCACACAGCTGGCCCCCAGGCCTACGCAAGTATGCATTTCCCCCAGTGAGCCTTCTTGCACAGACCTTGTGCAAGGTCAGGGAGGACAAAGAGCAGGTCTTGTTAATTGCGCCATATTGGCCCAACCGGACCTGGTTCCCCGAACTAGTGTGTGACGGGGCGCATAGCTATCGTCACGGCAGCGATATGCTGCCCATTCTAGTACACAAGGACTGAGCGCAAATGTGACCTGTGTGTTTGTCTAGCACATTAATGTCTTCTGTTAATCTTTATACTGTTACAAAGTCTTTCACTACAATATTTCTTATATCCCGTAGCTTTTGTGTGCACACTTAACAGCTAATACTGCAGTGATTTATATGCTATAGCTAACGTTACTTCTATCAATACATATCTTGCTGTTTTAAAGAAAATCATGTCATTTACGTTACAGTCATAACTAGTTACAATAATCACGCAACACATGTTTTCAGTATGTATCCGTTTATTTAGTTTAAGAGAAACACATAGCTTTGACATACCATCTCTGTCGTGCTGGCGTCTCCGGTTTGTTTGTGTCAAGGTATACACAGATATAATCTGATATCTCACTTGAAGCGGCGCCACGGTGTTGTTGTGGAGGAAGCATCTGCCAGTGCCCCTGCATCCCCTGCCTCCTGCTCTGATTCACCTGTAGCTACCAGCTCCAAAAGTGATGAGAAAAGTATTGAAGGTTTTTTCCATGCCCCGCTTGCTAACAATTCCGCGCGCTCTGAGGCAATAACAGATGCTATTGCATTGTTCATCTGCAAAGATATTCAGCCCTATAGTGTCACGGAGAACGAGGGTTTTAAACACCTCCTCCATGTTTTGGAGCCTCGTTATAAGATACCAGACCGAAAGCTATTCTCCGATAAACAGATTCCTGCTCTGTACGATAAAATCAGAAGAGAGATAGAAGAGTCTCTGCTCTAAGCCCAAAGAGTTGCTTTAACAGTGGACGGTTGGACATCTTGCGCTACAGCATCATATGTAACGGTCACAGCACATTACATAGATGACGGGTTGGCATCTCAAAAACCACGTTTTGCAGACCAGAGTGTTCAACGAGGCTCACACAGGGAATAATTTAGCTGTTTTACTTCAGGATGTTTGCCGCGAGTGGAAGATCGAAGAGAAGAGCCCTACGTTAGTCACAGATAACGCCAGAAACATGATCCTGGCTGGTGCTGGTGCCAAAATGGACCCACACGTGAGATGCATCGCCCACACATTGAACTTGGCATCTCAAAAAGGCTTTAAGGTGGACAGTGTCTCTGTGCTGGTGGTGAAAATTAGGAAGCTTGTCACCTTTTTCCACAAAAGCCCCAAGGCAACTGAAGTTCTGCGTGAAATACAGACCCAGTTACACCTGCCCAACCACAAGCTCATCCATGACGTTTCCACCAGATGGAACAGTACCCTTGACATGTTGGAGCGTTTCTGGGAGCAGCAGCCTGCTGTGCTGAACACCCTGCTATCCAGGAAGATAAAGAGGCGTGAGGCTATGGCCAGTTTGACAGAAGATGACATGACACTGATCCCAGAGATCATCAAATTAATGTCACCTCTGAAAGTGGCAACCACACTCCTCAGTGAGGAAAAAAATCCCACCATCTCCATTATCTCTCCAGTCCAAGCCAAATTGCAGAGACAATTCCAACCAGATGAGAGTGATCTAGAGGTTATTTCCCATATGAAAGACAGATTCAGGCAGGACTTTGATGGCCGTTATACATATCTTGAAGGCACTCTCCACTGTGCCTCAGCACTTGACCCGTGTTTTAAAGACCTGGCTTTTCTGGATGACAGTGATGCCAAGGATATGGTATTCATGAAGATAACAACAGAGGTGGTACAGATGAATGGAGAGGTAAGAACATTTAAATTAAGATTGTTATTGCAGTTTAGAACTAATAATATATGAATATGCATTATTTTACATGTTTATTATTTTTAAGGAAGAGGTCAGTGACACAGCAATGCCGAATGAAGACCAGGCAACAGACACATTGGAAGAGGACCAGACAGCTGAAACAGAAGGCGACAAAAGCCCTTCCAAAGAGGACAAGACAGGTTGGTTTAAATGGAGACAATGCCAAAAATGTACAGAAGTATGTAGTGAAGATTCAATATAGTGAAGTAATTTTCAGATTGTAAATTAAAGTAATATTTTTAGCACAACTGATGAGCCTCTCCTCTGCCCTCTTCTGTAGATGATGCCCCTCCAAAGAAAAAGACTGCCATGGACAAGATGTTTGGAGATTTCCTGAGTGCAAGACCACCAGCAAAGACCATCAGGGAGAAAGCTAAGGATGAAATCTTAAAATATAGAGAAAGGGACACTTTAGGTTTGGATGGGGATGTGTTGCAGTGGTGGAGACTGCAAGTAAATCTTCCACTACTATCAGCTATAGCAAAGAGATATCTGTCCATCCCAGCAACAAGCGTACCAGCTGAAAGAATTTTCAGCACAGCTGGCGATATAGTTACAGCTCAGCGTAGCTTGCTTCACCCTGATCATGTTGATCAGTTAATATTTCTGAAGAAAAACCTTTAACTGAAGGTGACTGACCAATGTGCACTATTCTAAAAGGCATATTTTAATATTAATTTTTATTTAATTTTATTTTATTAGCCTGTTGTTTACAGTGACATTGATGTTTCAAAGTAAAAGCAGCATAACACTGCTAGTTCACAACGTTAACTTTTGAATATTCAGTGGCAAAACATCTCTTTGTAAAACTTATTTTCATAGTTGAAAACTGAAATCACAATTCTTGTTGTGCAATTGTAATCCTTCTTTCTGTTGAAAGAGTGCAAATATTTTTTTTTTAGTATATATTGCACGTATACCTTCTGTTTATCTTGGAAATACTTAAATAATATGCCATGTGTTCTAAAATGGCCCTCTACTGTAAACCGACACTCAGGCTCTGAGAGAAAAGCCAGTTTGTAAAAAAGTCTTGGTTTTACTTGGTTAATAAATAATCAAACTCATTCAATGGCACCGCGTCCTCTTTCACATCACCACATAAACTTGATCTAATTAGCTAGTGCTGAAGTATCGCATCGTATCGTGATATGACTGTGAATCGTATCGTATTGCATCGCAAAATGCCACACATGTATCGTTAATATATCGGATCGGATACTTTGTATCGAGATGCATATCGGATCGGCATCATACCTTAGATGCCCAACCCTAGAGCGAGTTTTGTATTTACGGCCATCCTCCCATGGGGTTCGGGAAAAGACATACGTCACGACCAGACGTTAACGATTGGTTATGGCAGATAGAGTGACTCTGGGCAGATCCAATAGTTTTAGACTTAAATAGAGTTCCCGCCTACAAGGAAGTTAAAGGGATACTCCACCGTTTTTTCATATTAGACAATGTTATTCTCTTATCTAAGATGATTTGATACATACCTCTCTCGTCTCAGTGCGTGCACTTAATCGCTCTGTCGGGCGGAGAACTTTGAGAGCAGTTAGCTTAGCCCCATTCATTGTATATGGGCCAAACAGAGATGAAGTTAGAAGCGACCAAACAAATCCACGTTTTCTCTATTTAAATATAGTTACACGAGTAGTTACACAACCAAGTATGGTAACTCTAAATAAAATGTGGCGCTTTTTATAAGCGGGTAAAATGGATAACTATAATGTATGGCGGAATAGCACTTATTGGGAGCACTTCGATTCGGCGCTGTAATATCTTCACTCGTGAAAAGTCCTCTCCCCCCTCTCCCTCTCCCTGTCATTTCCGTCAATAGAACCAACGTGACTTTTACTTCTACCTGTGCTACTAGCAAACTGCAAGAGATCATTTACAATGGCGGACTATGTAGATAATTATGACTTGTTTGTAGCAGACCCAGAGCCATATCTGTTTGAACCCGAGTACACAGAGGAGGAACTTATGGAAGCTTGTTTCCGCCACAGAATGAAAAATAAAAAAGGTAATTGTCGCAGTGTAAGAAATATTCTCTCCCTCAGCATAAGTCTATAACACAAGAAAGATTATATGATCCATACTGTATATCTGTTTGCCACGTATGCACATTTCTTTTGTATGTATGTCAATGAAACATCTGGTATTCATTAGTAGAGGAGTGAGTCTTACACCCCTCCCTGCTCTATTCTCTCTCTGTTCGTCTTATACATTGAGAGCCTTTTGGACCCACAAGTTTGTGTGGAGGTTTTAGAGATATTACCATATAAGGACGTTGTTATATAAAGTCTATATGATATCCAATGATGTAAGGTATGGTTCTATTGGACAAGATTTGTTTTACTCCCCTTGGATTTTCACTATATAAACCATGGACAAAGGATATTGGGGCGAGACCCTTCTCCCCAGCGCTGGTTTCTGTGAAGTGTACATTCATAATCTTTCATAATAAAAGACCAAGATATTTGGGCACTTCTGTTTCGGGACCATTTCATTCGTAACCTTACAGTTGGGGGCGTCGTCCTGGATTTCTCCAGACAGGTAAGAATTACTTTCTTTTTATATAAGAGAGAGATTGATTCTTCCTGTCTGTTGAGAAAACAGATTTATAAGTGCCGTGATTTTACTTTTATTTGTTGTGTCGTCCGTCGTTTTGAATAAAACGGGACATTATTGGTCCGTCGTGTCGAAGGATACGGGACGTTATTGGTCCGTCGTGTTAAAACAACACGGGACGTTATCTGTCCGTCGTGTCGAAGGATGCGGGACGTTATCTGTCCGTCGTGTCGAAGGATGCGGGACGTTGTCCGTCGTGTCGAAGGATGCGGGACGTTATCTGTCCGTCGTGTCGAAGGATGCGGGACGTTGTCCGTCGTGTCGAAGGATGCGGGACGTTTCCTCGTGTTTATAAAATACGGGAAGAACGAAAGAGAAATTGATCACTTTTCTTCGTTTGGAAATAGATTTGACGTTGAGACAATTGGTTTTTCTCTCGCAAAGTCTATTTCAATTTACCTTTGGTCTTGGATTATGAATGAATAAATCACTATTTTAATTTTTTTTTCTTCTTTCCTTTCTCTCTCTTTCTCTTTGGTCTTATTTCTCTCTTTATGGCCAATGTACTAACACAACTAATTTGAACTTGTATACTTTTCTTTGTTTTCTATTTGGCCATACTGAACTTTATTTAAGTTGCATTGAGGAGACATATTTGTGTGTTTACAATGGGTAATAAAATTAGTCCGCCGTTTGTAAATGAATCGCCGAAATTTTTTATGATTAGGAATAATCAAGCATTTTTTGCCAAGCCAGATTTGTCAAATTTAGCTGGCTGGTCAAATGGCAAAACACAATTAGATCCGTTTCCTTGTGACGGATCATTTAAAGATACAGATATGCGTGAAGGGCATGATTTTTGGAAATTGGGGTGATCCCGATTGGGATTATTCGTATATGAAACAATCTTATAATGTCTGGAAAGACATGCAGTGTTATTGGCATAAGGGTCCAGAAAGAGTTGAGAATTTGGACAATAACATTGTCCCAAATGCTGAAATGGCTGTGAGGGAGAGTGCGGTTTTGGCTGCCTTTTTTTTCTTCAGCCGACTGTGAAAAAAAAAAAAAAAAAAAAAACTCTCTGCTGCAGCTAGAGCACACACACTCTGTGAATCAAACGGCTGCTCCACAGACTGTGACTGTGAATCCCCCCTCCCCTCCAAAATACGAGTGTATTCCGACCGAAACTAGAAAGAAAAACAGGCTGTACCCTGATCTCACTACTTTATGTCCATTTGTTGAAACAACAGATGGATTTAAAGTTCATCCGTTACAAATTTCTGAGGTAGGCTAATGGCAATTTGCAAAGAATTGCCAGACCCAGCTCGGTCACTACACCAGTTTGTGTCGGTACTGAAACGGTTAACGGCATACAGCCAACTTACTGGTCGTGATTATCGCTTTATTCTGACTAAAACATTGCCTGCTGAAATTACAGAGGAATAATTAATTAATGAGGTTGATCTGTTACACCCATCAAATGACGCACCACCCGCCCGCACTATTGTGTTTAAAGATTCGGAACCGATTGATTTGTCCGACCCCGTTAGTGACGTGCGCCTTGCTGATTATGGGGACTCTAAGTCTGACTGGATTTGGGGCAGTGCACATAAACTCAAACATTTTTTTAAACAAATTGATGGCATTTTTAGTAAAACTTTCTTCTGCTAGACAAGATATTTCCCTTGCAGCAAACTCGAAACAGAAGGTGGGCGAAAGTGCTGTTGCATTTTTTAATCGATTTCGACATGCTTGAAATCACGAATCTGCGAGTCCTGTTGATGATAATAATTCTTTGCTGTTTGTGAACACATTTCTGAATAACATGCTCAATGAGACTACATAATTGATTCGAATGACTACAACAAAAAATTAGTAACATTTTTGTTGATGTATTGGGCAGACGCTTCCTCTGCCGGAGCTTTAATTCCTCCAGAAAAATTTCCAACAATGCTTCAAGTTAATGCTGACGTCCAAAATCGCTCGTCAACCTATGGTAAAAAGCATTTATGCGGATGTTTAGGCCATCCTGCACGTCTTTGTAGAAAAAGAGCTTGAAGGCTCCAGCGGAAAAAATGAGAACCAGATGTTTAGGCGCTCTGCTGGCTACGGGCCAAAACCCCCTCCTTTGTTTTCTCCCAGCCCGAAGCAGCAGGTCTATCAGGCCTGACAATTTTTCCGAATACATTTTTTAGAGTTAACCGAATAAATCACATGTTTTTTTTTTTTTTGCCATTTATTGAATTAAATGTTGACTATGAACCATATATTTTTTTTTCTCATAGGCAAGCCTTTCATCACTGTCTTCTGTTGTGTACACGGGCTCAATTACAAATTGTGCAATGACACCAACTTTACCGGCTACTTCACAGGATGTACCATCGTTGTTCAAAATGCATGATTTTGCAATAATACCAAATTCTTCATTCTGCCTATAAGGGTAGACAGTTAATGTTAAACATGAATTTGACTCTGACTCTCTGAAACTTCTGTTTCCTGCAGCTTTCTCTCTTACAACCGACACAGGAAGTGCTCTCTTCTAAGATGTGTCTGCAACTGAGCTCGGACAGGAAGTAGCTGAAGTAAACCCAAAATTGTGGGCGGCCCATAAGAATGACGTAGGACTTCTTGATATCCAACCCTATGTGGCAAATTTGACAACGAATAGGCCTGTTTTTTCAAAAATAATATCTGCTTTTAAAGCAACAAGAGGAGGGACTTCGGCCCTCATTTATCAGTTTCTGGCTCAAGGCATTCTGGTTCGTGCTCATTCACCTTACAACACCCCAATCAATCCAATCAGGAAAGCAAATGGTTCTTGTCGTTTAACGCAGGACCTGAGAAGAATTAATGATTTGATAAAGCCACTTGCTCCTATTGTGCCAGATGTACAAACTATTGTTAATTCTATCCCTTTAGAACATGCATTCTATTCTGTTATTGATTTATGCTCCGCCCTCTTCAGTATTCCTGTTGACCAACGAACTCAGCCACTTTTTGCTTTCTGTTTTCAGAATTACAAGACTCCCTCTCAAGGGTTCAGTGATTCTCCGGCTGTTTTCTCCACTGAAATGCACGCAAAATTGAAGGATGTCAGACTCCCTCCTGACACCTGCCTGCTCCTACGCTGATGACGATGACATTCTCGTTACTGGTGCCTCTGAGGACATGTGTGCTGCTGCCACTACAATTGTCTGGAACATTTTAGCAGAGGCTGGTTTCAAAGCATCTAAAGAGAAACTTCAGTGGGTGCAAAGAAAAGTCAATTACCTCGGCCATGAACTGTCACAAGGCAAAGTTCGCCTGTCTGCGGACAGAGTAAAAGCCATCGCTTCATTCAAGCATCCCTCAACACAGAAGCAAATGCAAAGCTTTCTGGGACTGGTCAATTACTGTCGATTATGGGTGACACATCGCTCCAGGTATGACAAAAATCCTGCGAGAAGATACGCTGAATGATAAAGAGGACATTACATGGAAAGCTGACATGACTCAAGCATTCAGACATTTGAAATCCTCTCACTTAGGGCCGCCTGCCCTAGGCCCTCTTTGTTAAATGCAAAGGAGATTCACCTATGCGTGCACAAAGGTGGAGACACAGCCGCTGTAATCCTGGCCCAAGAGCATGGGGACACTTTTGTCCAGTAGCTTATTTATCTAAAACCCTTGATTCAGTGGTTAGGGGACTGCATGCCTGTTTGCGTGCAGTGGCTGCTACAGCAATGATGGTACAGGATGCTGAAAAGGTTGTTTTATCACATCCACTCATAGTTCACACTAGTCACCAAGTTGGCGCAATTATGCATAACATTTCTACGCATCACATGACTGCTCAACGCCGTTCAGGCTATGAGGCTATATTATTAGCAACTGCTAATTTAACATGGAAAGTAACTTCTGTTATATATGGCTCTACTGTACATTTGCACAGGTTGTTGACGGATGGTGAATTTGAGAGTGACGACCATGACTGCCTGACCAGAATCCAAACTTCGACTGCCTGCAGGCCAGATATTTTATAATATCTGTCCTGGAGGAGGGAGATATTTTATATATAGCTAGACTATAGAAAGATCCTGTTTTCAAGCCAAACGACAATTTATACTTGTGTGGTTATGCTATCGTCGAATTACCTGATCGTGTAATTGAGGCATATTCGTTGCCATATAAATCAGCACAAGTTGCAGAATTAATTGGACTAACGAGAGCTTGTCAATTGGCGAAAGGTCAGTGCATCAATATATACACTGACTCCAAATATGCGTACGGCGTTGTCCATGATTTTGCTAAATTGTGGGAGGAAAGAAGTTTCAAAACCTCCGACTGAAAACCCATTTCACATCACAACATTTTGGCCAAGCTCATCAGTGCAGCACAGCAACCATCGAAACTTGCTGTGATTAAAGTAGCTGGTCATAAAACAGGTGAATCGGATGAGGCTAGAGGAAACAGATTTGCAGATGAAGTTGCGAAATGGGCTGCTAAAGAAGTAATACTTAGTCCACACGTAAACGAAAAGAGCACCGAAGTGCCTATGATGAATTTGTCGCTGATTAATGATTTGGACATTAAAGTATTGCAAGCTAACACTACACAAGCTGGTATTCTAAGAAACAAGTAGGGTATAATCGCTCTACCAACACCCACCGTTGTAATGCTGTGCAGACATTATCATGGTGTATCACATGTGTCAAAAGAGAAAGTGATGCAGAATTTGAATCAATCATACTGCATAGCAAATGTTCGAAAGAATACTTTGTTGATATTGGAGACTTGCCTTGTGTGTGTGCACGAACAAACCCAAGGCAACCCGCCATGACGCTTTGTCACATCCTAAGCTTCCTTTTTAATATTTACAGATCAATTTTACACACATGCCGCCATGTGGAAATCACAAATACTTGCTCGCGATTGTTGATTGATTTACTAAGTGGCCTGAAGCTTTTCCGTGTGGTAAAGAAAATGCTCAGACGGTTGTAAAGGTTCTGGAAAAAGAAATTATACCGCGTTTCGGTATTCCAACCATTATAGCAAGCGATAATGGAACTCTGTTTGCTTCAAAAGTCACACAATTATTAGCCAAAGAGCTTAATATCAATTGGTAGATACTGAGATACTAGATAGATACTGGCAGAAAATTGGGTTGATTTGTTGCCTGCCGTATTGGCAGAAATAAGAATGTCCACATCAGCAACCACAAAAATGTCTCTATTTGAAATTCTGATGGGTAGACCTTTCCCGACCTTCTTGGGTCAGAGGTCGCGCTGGCAATCTCTCCACAGGTGACACGGAGGTGATCATCACGGATTACATGGATTCCCTAGTTAGAACGTTTAATGGCATAAATGGTGATGTTTCTCTGTCTCTCCCTCTTCCTTCAGAAAAGCCAACTCATCCTTTCATTCCAGGACAAAAGGTGCTGATAAGGTGTCTGAAGCCCACGAGACTCGGTGATCGCTGTGACGAGGACCGGTGTTCTGACTGACTTCCAGCAGCAGTGGATCCATGCTAACAGAGTAAAGGTGGCGCCACCCCAGGGGAACGCATAAGCCTATGCGGGAAAAGAAATACAGCACTGATCGAAAGGAGAACGAGGAAGAGAAGTAGACGAAGAACGAGATTTCTGATTGAAATTAGCAATGATTGTCATTAAATCTATTAAGTCAGGTCTGCAAAATTGATATATCTGTTTGTGCTGACAGACGTACTTAGTCATACACAAGCCATTATTAGCAGTGGTAATGAAACTTGACTGAATCCAGAAGAAGAGCCACATGCGGATTCATGTCCAGAGGAAAAATAGGTGACTGCTATGTATGCACAAAAATGCCACAAAGTGCTTCTGTAAGGGTTAAATCACCAACAACAGAAGAAGAATTAGACTACCCATTATTCACCAGTATAACTGGGATGATTGAATCTATTACCACACTTTTGTATTTTCTCAAAATGATTTGATGAACAGAACTGTCAAGTATTAATGAGTTTGAAGGAAATGTTTGATTGAAGGATATTTTCTGTATTATTGTACTAGAATGACTATGCTGAGAATGATGTGATATAATTTTATTATATGATAATTATCTTATCAAAGGGCCGATTGTAAGAAATATTCTCTCCCTCAGCATAAGTCTATAACACAAGAAAGATTATATGATCCATACTGTATATCTGTTTGCCACGTATGCACATTTCTTTTGTATGTATGTCAATGAAACATCTGGTATTCATTAGTAGAGGAGTGAGTCTTACACCCCTCCCTGCTCTATTCTCTCTCTGTTCGTCTTATACATTGAGAGCCTTTTGGACCCACAAGTTTGTGTGGAGGTTTTAGAGATATTACCATATAAGGACGTTGTTATATAAAGTCTATATGATATCCAATGATGTAAGGTATGGTTCTATTGGACAAGATTTGTTTTACTCCCCTTGGATTTTCACTATATAAACCATGGACAAAGGATATTGGGGCGAGACCCTTCTCCCCAGCGCTGGTTTCTGTGAAGTGTACATTCATAATCTTTCATAATAAAAGACCAAGATATTTGGGCACTTCTGTTTCGGGACCATTTCATTCGTAACCTTACACGCAGATATAAAGTCGCAATTGCGTGTTATAAAGTCAGAATTGCGAGATATAAAGTCAGAATTGCGAGAGATAAAGTCAGAATTGCGAGATATAGTCAGATTTGTGAGATATAAACTCGCAATTGCGAGTTATAAAGTCCAATTATATGGGGGAAAAAAGACGGACTTTTTTTCCTCTCAGAATAGTTTATCTCACAATTCTGACTTTATAACACGCAATTGCGACTTTATATCTCACAATTCTGACTTTATATCACGCAATTGTGACTTTATATCACGCAATTCTGACTTTATATCACACAATTCTGACTTTATAACACGCATTGCGACTTTATATCTCGCAATTGTGAGAAAAAAAGTCAGAATTGTGAGATAAAAAGTCGCAATTACCTTTTTTATTTTTCATTCTGTGGCGGAAACAAGCTTCCATAAGTTCCTCCTCTGTGTACTCGGGTTCAAACAGATATGGCTCTGGGTCTGCTACAAACAAGTCATAATTATCTACATAGTCCGCCATTGTAAATGATCTCTTGCAGTTTGCTAGTAGCACAGGTAGAAGTAAAAGTCACGTTGGTTCTATTGACGGAAATGACAGGGAGAGGGAGAGGGGGGAGAGGACTTTTCACGAGTGAAGATATTACAGCGCCGAGTCGAAGTGCTCCCAATAAGTGCTATTCCGCCATACATTATAGTTTATCCATTTTACCCGCTTATAAAAAGCGCCACATTTTATTTAGAGTCACCATACTTGGTCGTGTAACTATATTAAAATAGAGAAAACGTGGATTTGTTTGGTCGCTTCTAACTTCATCTCTGTTTGGCCCATATACAATGAATAGGGCTAAGCTAACTGCTCTCAAAGTTCTCCGCCCGACAGAGCGATTAAGTGCACGCACTGAGACGAGAGAGGTATGTATCAAATCATCTTAGATAAGAGAATAACATTGTCTAATATGAAAAAACGGTGGAATATCCCTTTAACACTTGTCAATGGAGTGGTGCCAGACTCTCTGTACAAATGAAATGTACGAGAGTCTGGTAGAACCAGGCTACTATGGTGATACAAAATCCGGGAAATAATTAAGTTGATTATAATGATAAATTCTGCCAAAAATAATAGTAGGCTACTAAACTATGTATAAAAAAATCTGTATTTTTTATTGTTTATTGGGGCTGATTGCCAAGACTTAAGCAGGGTTCTTGCACCATTTTAAAAGTAAAATGTAATGCTTTTTAAGACCTTTTTAAGACCTCAACAAATTTAATTTAAGACCCAAAAATGTCATAACAAATTCTTTAGAGTAATCGATTTATTGCCTCCTACAATGGAAATCAAAACTTCAAGTTTTCCTTTTGTTATCAATTATGTGCAATGTGTAAACTCTGCAAAAATACTTTTTCATGAGACCTTTTTTTCAAATTAGGAGACAGTGTAATAACTAACAATAACACTTCCAACACTGTTTGGCCAATATAGATGTAAACACACACAAAGCTCACATAACTGTTTATCACATGACTCTTAATGAGAGAAACCAATGAATAGAGAGGTCCATTGTTTTGTAACATCCCAAATTCTCAAGACGTGGCGTAGATCTGCCGCTCTTTTCACAATTTCACGGTTTAGGTCCACAAACTCCCCTCTCTTTTCCTTGCATCTTTTACTCATGGAATTGGATTTAGTGATAAGTTCTGCCATCTTGGTCCCTGCGGTATTCTCAGCCTTCTCTGCAAGGCCATCTGAATCCCTTTTCACACACAGTTGATATTGTTCTTCTTTTCTTGGGTAGCTCTTCAAGCTCATCTTCAACCCCTTTTAACTTGTTCATCTGTTTTGTCTTTTTTCTTCCTCTCATCTCCCAAGAAGATCCTGTACCGGTTGCGTGCAGATGCACACTCATTTAGCAGCTCTTAAGTTAGAGGCACTTTGACCACTCCACCACACATCCTCACATAGTCACAGATTAGTCTCTGTGAGACTATAGTTGTCACAATGATGAGTCGTAGATCCAAGTGCAAGTAAGCGGTTTATTAGATGATAGGTGAAACGGGAAAATACTCAAAACACCACTTAAACAGGCGGGCGACCTGGAAGACACAACTCCGAACTGGAGAAGAGAGACTGGAGAATGCTCAGTGAAGATGCCACTTCACAGCAGGTGAAACAGGACTATAGACAATTCCCACTCGACTGGCTGCGCAGGAATCACAGATAAACTCCGCAAGGAGAAACACGGATACAGGAACTGTGAGAGAGACATAAACATGAATGACGAACCGATACTAAGCACAGAAAACTCCAGCGCTATAAAGGCAGCTAACAAGCCTGATGATAGGCTGCAGCTGAAGGCTGATAAGAATCAGCTGGTGCTAACAACAAACAGGTAGAACACACCCACAAACCCACGCCTACAAAACACACCAACAGAGACTCAGAACGAACACCCGGATTGATGCACCGTGACAATAGTGTCTTCATTCATATTGCACATCTCCACCTCCTTGTTTATGGAGAACCACAGTAGCTTGTCCATGGGACAGAAGCAGCAGCTTTTCCACAAAGTTCTGCATATCCATTCATGGCTTATCACCTGCTTTTAGATAAAGACAAGCACATCTGTAATATTTTCCAGTTAAAATTGTGGAAATCACAAGAGATTTATTTTCACTATATTCTGGAAAATGCATATCATATTTCCAACTATTCAATTATTATGTCTAAGAACATGTATTAGACCTACAGACATTTATTATAACTCATACTAGGCTTTATTTCCAATAAAATACAACAAAATCAGAAATGTGAACAATTAGCCTAGTGTTTATCAAAGGGAGTCTTAATTTAGAAGTCATTTCTACAGATGTTACACGCTGTGACAGCTGACAGCTTCTTATCCTGCACAAATTTCATGATAAGGGGCTTACTTTTTTTGCAGGCACATGTCTGGTTCATTGTGCATATTTTGGGGGTCCAGGCACATCATATTTCAGACAGATGGGTACTTCATGTTCTGACACATTTTTGACAGAGCACTCAGGCTGTCTCGCATGAACAGTAATACATCACGCTCACTTCCACCACTCTGACATTACCTGACAAAAGCACAAAAGTCACATGTCTGAAACATCAAATAAACTCTTACACTACACAACATTTTACATATCTAGTAAACATGTCACCTGCTTGATGTCAAAACAATTAATCTGATCTAATTTTTCAACATAAATACTTCACTAGTCAAGTGACTTTGCAGCTGATATAGCACAGTGAATAAGTAATCTAAGATAAATATTACCTTGAGGGCAGCTGTGGCTCCCATGCCAATGTCCACTTGCTTTGGACTGACCCAAAGCTTTTGGTCTGTCACATCAAGCTTGACCAGCTTTACTGGGGAAACATCTCCATGGACGTCTCGCTTTATGAAGAGTCTGAGAAGGCTATGAAAATAGAATAGAATTATGATTATAATCAAAATTGGAAAAAGTATTACAGTATTTACAATACTTTCTACAAACATCATCATGCTGTAAACTCAGTACTTTGTTTTATTGTTAATATCCTCTGTAAATGACAGTGCTTAAATGATTAAACCATTAATATACTTTCAGTAGTCATGAGGCCTGAGAGCATGTTTTTCAGATTAAGCTCCTTTGTACCTTCCTGCACATTTGAGGGGGAAAAAAGACAAAGATCAATTAAATGTGCCAAGAAATCAGCATTAGGTTGTGAAATTATGATGATAATAATAATATTAATACTACACCTACCACTAATACTACTACTACTACTAATAATAATAATAATAATAATAACAACAACAACAATAATGGTTGTGCTTATATAGCAGAGAGAGAGAGAGAGAGAGAGAGAGAGAGAGAGAGAGAGAGAGAGAGAGAGAGATCAATAACATCCATCAAAACCCTGACAACTCAATTGTGATAATTGCAATTATTCTGCTGTTATTATTTGTTATTTTAATGATTTCTTGCTTATATATATATATATATATACATACATACATACATACATAAACACATACAAATACAAAATCGGCATGTCTACAAACGGCAGACATGTAGTTATGATACAGGATGCCTTCGTACATTAAATATGTGAGCTTTGATATTAAAATACTTTATGTGGATAGTAACAGTACTGGGGCCCGTTTCAATAAGGAGGTTCAACCAACTCTGAGTTAAAACTTGAATTTTGAGTTGACTTACCCTGAGATGGGAAACTCTGAGTTTTCGGTTATAGTACAGCTGAAATGAATAAGTTCAATCTACTCTGAGTTGACTGACTAGCGCGTACACCACAACTATAAAAAGCCATTATCAATGGAGCGCAGATATTATGAGTCACCATGGTAACAGCGCCAGACAAAAAGAGGTCTGCATATTTCTCACCAGCAGAACTGGATGTGCTTATGCAAGCCATATGCAGAATTTGAACACGTATTTAAAATAAAAAAAAGCAACACGGCTGCAGCGGGAAAGGAAAGAGAGTTAGCTTGGGAGAAAATAGCTGCTTGAGTCAATGCGTAAGTTTACATTTTAATTACTTTTATACAGTGTTGAGTGTAATGAATTAAACAATTCTGTATAAAACAATAGTGGATTTAATATCAAATTCCAAAAGGTATATTTTTAATGTAACTTTCTCCCTCTAGTTACACACTTTGGTCAATTCAATAATAATTCATGCAATTGTATATTGTTTATTCAAGTGGTTGAGGTTGATTTGGGATTTAGAAAGTAATTAATAAGTAGAACAAATTAGTTAGTAGACCAATAGTTTCTAGAGATAGTAATTATTACATGAATCTAATTAGACTTGTTGAAGATGTCATTTCTAGTTAGTAATTAAGAACTATTTTAGAGTAACTTACCCAACTGTTATAATATCAGAGGTGAAACTGAAAGAACAGTATTTTATTAAACCTAATTTCATTTTCATGTATAGGTGCAATCCTGCAGGCATCAAAAGAACATGGCTGCAGCTGAAAATGAAATATAAAAACATACTTCAATCAGGTAAGACTTGAGCATATCATAGGTGTAGAGTAGCTACCTGGCTTTACAAACATTTGACATATTAAATGACTAAATAGCATTCAGTGTCTAGCAGTGCAGCAGCATTTTTGACATAGGTCTAAATGTTCATTCTCATTTGACTTACTCAGCCAACAGAAAGAAGGCAGATGCTCGTAAAACAGGGGGAGGACCTGCACCACCACCTCTGACAAATCCAGAGGAGATGGAGATGCAGAGGAGATGGAGATGGCCCTGAGCCTGAATGCTGGAAGGCCAATGGCTGAGGGAATTCCTGGAGGGACTTTATCAGTCAGTCACTCCAGAAGATTTAAGTGCCTTCATAAAATGTAAGAGGTCTACCTAAAGTATGTGTTATGTTTTATATAGACTAAATGTGATATTTCCATTTATATTACTTTGGGTTGGGTTTTTCGTTGGTCCCAACAGATTCGGATGGTAATATCTGTCTCTTGGAGACTCCTGTCCCAACAGAACGCCAGGCAGTTGTAAGTAGCCTACTCAATACACCAGATATTATGACAAATAGTATTATAAAGTGTACTCCATGAAATTCTCATCTACACAGGATGATGGGGATGAAGAAACATTTTCTGCTGCCACAGAGAGGCCTACTGAGGAAATTTGAATATGTCTACACATCAAACAATCTACACATTCACATTTATATGTGGAGTAGCCTATAGAATCTAAGTTTATATCTATAAATGATAATTCTTATCTCTTCCCCCGTTCCCAGAGTGTGGATGAACAGCAGGAGGAAGGTCCATCAACAGGTGCACAGATGAACACAGTTCAGTGATTTACAGTAAATGCCACAGTTTAATTCTGAATTTTAGAACTACGTGATGTAACTCTAACCTACTGTATTTCCAGTTGCCAGTTAAGGAGTTATATAGACTTCTTCTTATTATAAAGATAGAAAAAAACAGCAAAGAACTTGTATACTTGGACCGCCAGATCCAAAAGGCAGATATAGAAATCGAGATTCTGAAACTAAAGCTAGAGGTGAGTGTGTGGTCACAGGTGAATTCTAGGAAGTATTGAAACTATTTTTAAAATCTTTTTTATTTTTTTATATTTTATTTTAGGAAATGAAGAACACCATATAAATTGCAGTGATTTTGTTTATTAATTCTTTTATTTTGTGTTTGCATTTGTATGAAATAAAGAACACCATAAATTGCTGTGATTTTGTTTATTCTTTTTTTTTTTTTGTGGTGGTGGACATCATGTGTATTAATATGAGAAGACATTGCGGCATATCATATCCCGGACTACCCTTCCATCCTTGAAATCTGCAGGGTTGACGGGGTCTTCCTCAGGGTCTTGTAATTGTAGGGCAGGGTGTTGCTCCCCTCTAATTATGGCAATATTATGGAGAACAACACATGCCACAATAATGTCGCAGGCCCTTTCAGGGGTTACCCTGAGGTGACGTAGGCACTGGAAACGTGCTTTCTATGGTCATCTCCACCCGGGCTCTCGTCCTGCAGTGTGCCACATTGAAGCGCTGCTGTGGGCCTGGTTCAGGTTCTGGGTAAGGGGTAATACGATTTGGTCGGCATGGGTAACCCCTATCTCCCAGCAGAAAGCCATCAATCTCCTTGAGTCATGAACTGAGCCAGGCCACTTGGCCTCCACATTTGTGATTATTATTATTATTAATTCTTTATTTCAGACCCATGGGTCCATATAAACATACAACATATATAAACAAACAAACAAACAAACAAACAAACAAACACCAAACACAATTTAAAAGACATACAAGCTTTCTTTCCAATACTTCCAAAAACAAGTAAAATACCTTGTATCACTCAATGTAATGTCATTTAAGACCCTAATAATGCTATTAGTTGAAACACTCAATCTACATATAAAATTATACATACATTTTAACAGCATTCAACATAGGCACATTATTAACCACAAACAGTTGACTTCCACTTGACCATCTTGGGTGCTTAAGCAAAATTCTAAGTGCATCATTGAATGCCACCTGAAGCTTTCTCATCTTTGCTTTAGAGTATTTACACCAAAGGTGGGCTGTACATAAAGAAGTACAGTATGCCCTAAATAGAGTTATTTTAACCTCATCTGTACACATACAAAATTTACGAGCAAGCATATTAGCCTGCCCATACAGTTTACAGCACTGACGCTGCACATCATCATCATCATTTAAATAATTTTTAATGATGTGACCTAGGTATTTTACTTTATTTACTACATTTAAAACTTGATCATCTAAATAAAAAGAAGGAACATTTAGTTTATGGTCTTCTTTAGCTTTAACAATCATGATAACACTCTTTTTAATATTGAATTTTATGTCATGCTTCATACCATAGCTTGAACAAATTCGAAGCAACTGTTGTAAGCCTGCACTGTACGGAGACATAATAACAACATCGTCAGCATACATTAAATGATTAATGATACCATCACCTATCAGGCATCCAGTCTTACACTCATTTAACGAGTACGTTTGCCCATAGAATCTTTAAGATATTAGGTTAAACTTATTTGGCTTGCTGTCCACTGGAGAGGGGCTCGATGAAGCAGCTTCAACTCGAGCTCTGATATACCCCCCAGTGGCTAAATGTAGGACCTGGTAATTAAAGGGCAAGGTACCTGAGATGAAGGTGGAGTTTGGGGAGGTGGAGGGTTACTGGGACAGCTGATACTGGAACAGCTGATGCCAGGGAGAGGTAAGCGGCTGCTTATATAGGCTGTAGGCTGTTGATTGAAAGATTATATTGGCTCGCTCCTCCCTAACTTACGTTTAGGAACTTCATTTAACGAGTTTGTTTGCCCATAGAATCTTTAAGATATTAGGTTAAACTTATTTGGCTTGCTGTCCACTGGAGAGGGGCTCGATGAAGCAGCTTCAACTCGAGCTCTGATATACCCCCCAAAAGTGTTGAATAAATATTTGGGACAGCAAGTTAGAATAACGTGATCAAATACAGGATGCCTAGGAGCATAAGTATGTTACCCCCCAAAAGAGTGGAAATTGAAAGCTGTATGGAGCATGGATGGATACTGCTGCGGCAGTGATGTTTAATGGGGCTCCTGGCTGGAACTGCGTCTCCCTACTATGCCCACCATGTGGGGCTATTAATGGAGCTCCGGCGGGAGCTGTGTTTGAAAGAGTGCCTGCGTTCGTTGTGGAGTGAAACGACATGGGCTTGTGGAAATTTGACTGGGGTACATCTCTCCGCTGCACTGCTGCGGCAGTGACTTTCAGAAATTACTCCTGCGGGAGTATCTTGGGACTGGAGGTTTGAGTACGTGGTTGGAGAACGCCCTGCCACATCCATGACATGGAGCTCCATGGAGTTAGAGAACATAGGGGCTCCAGATGTCACAAACGGGGAAGAAGGTCCTCGTCCCTAAAGGCAAAACGGGCCACCAGTATCTGAAGCGAAACTCCCTACGCAGCAAGAGGGAGCCTACGGTATACATAGGAAAAGCAGAACTACCATCCTTCTGACGCAGGGGGCGGAGATCACGTGAAGACATAATGGCCCGTCGCATTCAAGGGACGTACGATCCTTGGTACCTCCAGTCCTGTTTTTCGGATAGGAGGGCCCACACTGCGATCCGAACGGGAGAGCCTCCATGGTTAAAAAACATGAAGGATCACACTAGTGTTGCTTTCGTCAACGAAAATTATGACGAAATATCGTTGTCAACGAACCTTTTTCACGTGACGAAAACGAGACGAGACGCAACGTAAATGCTGGTCATGTGACGATGACTATAATTAAATGTATAATGTAATATCGTTGACGAATAAAAACGAGACTTAATGTGGTTTACAAAATAAAAACTATGCTAAAATGTCTCTTCATTTTCGTTGACCAAAACGAGACGAGACGAAATGTTATTTAACGTTATTTCGTCTCGTTTACTTGCGTTATTACCGGTATGCAGCATTTCTGTTTCCTGTGTTTCACTTCAGGGGCTGCATCAGATCGCACTGCGCAGACGCAGCAGGCGACATCACATCCTCAAGCCCCATCCGCGGCATTATTTAGAAGATGCAGCTGCGTGAGTTACGGCTGTTTCACACATACTCCGTGTGTAGTGCGTATGCGGTGCGGTGTGTATGCAGGAGCAGCTCGTGCTATTGTGTTTTCACATGTGCTGCGTTTGCAGTGCGCAGCTGATCTACGGCTGTAATACCACAATCACAACATTTATTCTCTATTTTTTATTTCAAATCAATATTTCTAGCCTACATCCATTATGTCGCGTTGTTGAGGTAGGCTACTGTGTAGATCTCTGCTCTGCTGTTATGCACGCACCGCTCCCGCGTGCGGTGTGAGCGCTCTAACCTAACATGGGTGCGGGAAAAAATACACACCGCAAACGGAGTAGGCTATGTGTGAAACAGGCGTTAGCAAAAACGACAACAAACGCAGTTAAGTCTGACACAGAGAAAGGGATTCGTCTTTGGGAGAGAAAGAAGAAATTACATTTGGAAAAACTTTAATTTCATCGTGTGTAGGCAACATGTTTGGTTGGTAAAATAAATATGTTCTAAATTTATATCAGAGCGTCTTCTGTGTCTGGAATAGCATTCTTGAGTCTATAAGGTAACAATAATATAATAAGATAGATAAGATTTTTTGAAATGGGTTTGGCTAAAAGAAAATGTTGGTTTCGTCTACTACTAGGTATACATATTGACTGGGTTAAATAGAATTGTATTACTAAAAAGAGACTAAAATACAATTTTCATTGACTAAAACTAGACTATGTCTTTCGTCGACTAAAACTAGACTAAAATGTCATCAGTTTTCGTCGACTAAAACTAGACTAAAATGTCATCAGTTTTCGTCGACTAAAACTAGACTAGACTAAAAAGAGTATGAACGTGACTAAAACTAATAAAAACTAAAATGACAGCTTGACACAAAGACTAGACTAAAACTAAAATTAAAACAGGCCGCCAAAAACAACACTAGATCACACAGCGATTCGGAAAGGGAGAGCCCCCACGGCGCCCGAACGGAAAGCTCATACTGCGATTCGACCGGGAGAGCTCCCGCGTTTCGAAGGAGAGAGCCCCCATATGTATAAATAGGGAGTTCGCTTGGCGATCAAAACGGGAGAGCCCACACAGCAAGTCGAACGGAGAGCCTAAGATGCATCTGAACGGGGGAGCCCACACGGCGATTCGGATGGGAGATCCCACTCCAGGAGTGGTAGGTCACGCACATCCGAAAAGGGAGAGCTCTCACTGCATCCAGATGAATACACGCCCTGCGGGGCTAGGTAAGCGGGGAGATGCAAATGGTAGGGAGAAGCGGTCCAGACTCAAAGGGATGCTAGTGTTTGTTGTGCTTGTCTAATGTTATGCAGATCTGAACGAACGTATGTTTAGAAGGGCTGGCATTTTGAGAATAAGCCTGGTTGCTTGACCAGGAGGGCCTGCTGGCTCCCGAACGGGGAACAGTCGTAATTTGGAACAAACAGTCGGGAGGGCTCGCCCCGTTTCTTGACGGGAGCATCTCACTGCGTCAGACAGGCGAGCTCTATCGGCCGATGAATAGCGTGATTTATGCCGTCTGACCAGGAGGGCCCGTGTTGCCTCTGGCGGGAGCCGCTCACTGCGCTGGGCGGACGGGCCCTACTGGCTGACGAATGAGGGGCAACAAGATTTAGGAATGCCCAACCAGGAGGGCCCATGTAGCTTCCGACGGGAGCAGCTCACGGCGTATGGCTGATGGGCCCTACCGGCTGACGGTGGAGTGGCGCGTTTTTTGGAAGCCCGGACTGGAGATTTCTTGCGGTCCGCTGGGAAATCGATACCTGTTGGATGGGAAAGAGGAAACATAGATGCATGCAATATCCGCTGGGAGACCTATGCTCGCTGGATGAGGAGAGAGAAAACTGAAGCATACTACGTCCGATGGGAGACCAATGCTCGCTGGACGGAAGAGTGTAGAGATAGATGCATGCAACGTCCGCTGGGAGACAAATGCTCGCTGGACGGGAGAGAGTGGAGATAAGTACATAGTACATCCGCTGGGAGACCAATGCTCGCTGGATGAAAAAGAGTAGAGATAGATGCATGCAACGTCCGCTGGGAGACCAATGCTCGCTGGATGGAAAAAGAGTAGAGATAGATGCATGCAACGTCCGCTGGGAGACCAATGCTCGCTGGACAGAGAAGGAAGAAACAGATGCATGCTACGTCCGCTGGGAGACCAATGCTCGCTGGACAGAGAAGGAAGAAACAGATGCATGCTACGTCCGCTGGGAGACCAATGCTCGCTGAAGAAAAATGAGCTCCTGCGGGAGCAGCGGAGACATCACTGCAGCGGCAGTGGAGAAAATAGCCAGGGAAACAGAAGGCGTGGGACGACCATCGACCTAGCATTTGATTTGGTGATCGGAAGAAAGCCAAATTGAACATGGCGTCTAGGGTTCTTGTTTTGTTAGGAGAAAAAGACCTGAGCGGAGAATGGTTGGGCAGATGCTAAGAATGTCGACGGTTAAAGTTAGCTGAGGCGGCGCACAGGGCACATAGGACGAGCGTGAGCTCTGCCACACAGAAATTACAGACATGGAGGAAGTGGCATTGTTGCCTGTTGCAACGTGATGAATTAAAGCTGTTGCATACTTGTCTGCCTGAAACTGAGGTAAAAATGTGGTTACGGTCATTCCTTGTTCGAGGGACATATGAAGTGGATTTTTCTTGGAAAGGAGCTGGATGGGTTGGAAGATCTGGGTTGGTTTGGGGACATTGTGAAGTAGAATGAATGATAGACCTGCAGATTACGTAAGAAGGGCTTCGAACGCCTAAGACTCTGTTATATAGTTTGAGGTCCAAGGCTCCCCAGTAAGGACACTGGTTCCAGTGTGACGCGGGCGTCGCATTTAGCTGAAGAAGCTTATGGTATGTATAAAAAATTACTACATCCGAAAGAGAGACTGAGCTCTGCTATGATAGAGAGGTAGTCATTTAATTCCTTGCGTCTGGCTGAAAATGAAGTGCAAATTACATCAGTGTATCTAGCAAAAGCAACGCAGAATTCTGCAAGTGTGAGAACTCGTTTTGAAGGTTTGTACGGAATTTGTAAGATTTAACGATTTAAGTCAAACGAGCGATGGGATTCATCTTGAGGGACGGAAGTCAGTAGAGATGATCGATAGTTGCACCAGATAGAATTGGGGAACGGAGATGGGCTGGGACTGAAGGTGGTTCCATGGCGACTGCATTGTTAGGAGCTGGAAGATGGGCTGCTGTTGAGAGTAAATGGGCTGGCAAGCGGATTGTACCTGAGGAGCAAGTGTTAGTGTTGAGAAAAGTAAATGAATGTTGATCGGAGGGTCCCTTTACTGACTGGTGTCCAGTGTTGGGAAGGATACTTTCAAAACGTATTCCCTTACAGAATACATGCCCCAAATTTAATTTGTTACGTTAAGTTACTCAATCTGAGTAACATATTTTGAATACTTGGATTACTTCCACATTGAACTGCATTTTATAAGTGTAGGAATGCGGAATGGTGATGCGCTGGTGACGCGTTGTAGGGATAGCGCTGCCAATAAATCACCTAAAAGCTATCACAAAGAGTCGGCAAAAGTATTGATTATAAATATGTCAAATATAGCAAGGATACATTTTAATTGTTTATTAATAAACAAGGGTTTCTGTCTGTGTCACTGTCGCCTGCAAAGATGAAGTTGACGATGCTGACTCGCGATCTTTGCATTATGCTATAGAACGCGCCAGAGAGAAATGTGCAATTTATGCGGATTACATAAGCAGAAGGCAGTTTGTTTTGTTTCGTTTTGAATTGTTTAGAGCGTGACTAAACTCGTGAAACAGAAGTATCGTAATGTAATCCATTGATTTCAACAATGTAACTATTCTAAATACCAACTATTTAAATTGTAACTGTAATGGAATACAAATGGGCCTACTCATAATTTGTATTCTGAATACGTAACGCCGGTACATGCATTCTGTTACTCCCCAACACTGCTGGTGTCCAAGATGGCTGGCATGGCCTGGGAGTGGGGCTGACTGCATGAAGTTTGTGAGAGCCGGAGAAGAAGCGGAACTGTTTTTGCGGCCGCTGTTGCTGGCCGGGTGGAAATACCGGCGGACCAGGAAGTGCGAGCCGCGGCGGCGCCGGCGGCCTTTGGATTGGCGCCGTTTGGATTGTGTGGGTTCGAAAACGCCGAACCGGGAGAGAAACGGAGGTAGAAGAGGTGCTAGTCTTACTTTTATAAAATGTTGAAGTGTTTGATAGAATGCTGGAACTGTAAGAACTGATGAAAAGATCGTAGAGTTGAGCTTTGATGGTCTGCAGGAGATATGGATTCTGGAGCTGGAAGACTTGACATAGGCTGTTGACCAAACATTTTGAAATGGGTGGAATCGGTGTATTAGCAGCGGAAGAGTGGAGAGAAGAAGATGGACGAGGCTCGGTTGAAACTGGCGATTTTGAAGATGGAGGAGAGCGTTCCCTTTGGAACGTGGTTTATATGCGTGCTTGATTTCTCGATCGGAACGCTCATGAAGATAATCCGTAAGATCCGATCTCACGCGGGGTGTGACTGGCTGTGTCCCAGGAAGGCTTGTCAATCGTCGTCTGAAGGAAAGAGCTGGATTTCCGGGATGTCGGACGTTGTTCCGTGCGCCAATACTGGGACAGCTGATACTGGAACAGCTGATGCCAGGGAGAGGTAAGCGGCTGCTTATATAGGCTGTAGGCTGTTGATTGAAAGATTATATTGGCTCGCTCCTCCCTAACTTACGTTTAGGAACTTCATTTAATTCCACCGAAAGACCATCCACATATAGATTAAAAAGAAGGGGTGACAATAACCCCCCTGCCGAACCCCGTTCGTCGTATAAAATGGCTCCGATATATTATCACCCATTGCACTTTTAGAGTGCAATGGGATGAGAGTTCAGAGAGCATCTAAGAAACACATGAAAACTGTGGAATTATGAGCATTGAACTTACTAGCTACTTCTTTTAACGAATATATACATAGATCAGTGCCATGCTTACTTTTAAAGCCGAATTGATTATCCGTAGTTGTTAAATATTCTTTAATCCTATCCATGAGGATTTGTTCAAATATTTTAGAGAGGACGCTTGCCAGAGCAATTGGCCTATAGTTTTCTGTCCCTGTCACGATACCACACAGGAAACAGGGAAAGTAGATCCAAAAGCAGTATTTATTAAGGGGTAATCCGTACTCACAACAGTCCAGGCAAGGGTCAAAATCCATATGAGCAATCCATACATGAAAAACAAGACAAGAACACAGACCTCGGAAGTGGTGTGACAAATAACAAGGACTCCGTGACAAACACTGAACAGAGAGGGTATATATACACACAGAACTAACAAGGTGACGGGAAACAGCTGTGTGCAATGATCAGATGAGTGGCAGAACAGAATGCTGGGAAATGTAGTCTAATGTGAATGACACCGTGAGAACGAGGACCTCTAGTGGACATCAGGAAACATAACCAGACACTGTGACATAACCTCCCCTCTACGGAGCGGCTACCAGACGCTCCAAGACCATAGAAACAAACAAGAGTCCAGGCGGGAGGTGAAGCGGTGGAGGATCAGGGGGAGGGATGGGGGGCCAGGTCCATGAAGGGGAACAAGAACAGGGGGTGATGGCTCAGCCGGCGGCCAAGGCGAGACAGACAGTCTATCAGGCGGCCAGGACGGAGACGATCCCTCGGGCGGCCAGGGCGGAGACGATCCCTCGGGCGGCCAGGGCGGAGACGATCCCTCGGGCGGCCAGGGCGGTGAAGACCCCTCGGGCGGCCAGGGCGGTGAAGACCCCTCATGCGGCCAGGGCGGTGAAGACCCCTCGGGCGGCCAGGGCGGTGAAGACCCCTCGGGCGGCCAGGGCGGTGAAGACCCCTCGGGCGGCCAGGGCGGTGAAGACCCCTCGGGCGGCCAGGGCGGTGAAGACCCCTCGGGCGGCCAGGGCGGTGAAGACCCCTCGGGCGGCCAGGGCGGTGAAGACCCCTCGGGCGGCCAGGATGGTGAAGACCCCTCGGGCGGCCAGGGCGGTGAAGACCCCTCGGGCGGCCAGGGCGGTGAAGACCCCTCGGGCAGCCATAGCAGAGGCTCTGGAACAGACGGCACTGGCTCCGGCTCAGCAACGGCAGGCACTGGCTCCGGCTTAGCAACAGCAGACACTGGCTCAGGAACAGCCACAAGAACTGTAAAAGTCACAATAACAGACACAAACACAGACACAAACACACGCTCTGCCTCCGGCTCTGGAACAGGCACTGGCTCTGCCTCCGGCTCTGGAACAGGCACTGGCTGGACGTGGATGACTTGAACAGGCTCTGGCTGGACGTGGCTAACGTGAAGCTCTGGCTGGACGGTCTCTGGCTGGACGGTCTCTGGCTGGACGGTCTCTGGCTGGACGGTCTCTGGCTGGACGGTCTCTGGCTGGACGGACGGGACGTGAACAGTCTCTGGCTGGGCAGACGGGACGTGAACAGTCTCTGGCTGGGCAGACGGGACGTGAACAGTCTCCGAAATGACCGCATGCTGCACAGGGACGACCACCGGGGCATTGGGGAGATGAAAGGCCCTTCTCCTCCTCCTCCGTCCTTGATGGCGAGATGCAGCCTCAGTACTAGACAGGACCAGCGGCGAAGATCTTGTGCTGGCCGGAACTAGCGGTGAGGATCTTGTGCTGGGTGGAACTAGCGGTGAGGATCTTGTGCTGGGTGGAACCAGCGGTGAGGATCCTGTGCTGGGCCAGTCCGGCGGCTCCGGATCAAAAGAATGGCAGGGCGGAGGACGGTGTCGTGGAACTTGTCGACCACCTCCTCCCTGCAACCTCCCCGAGTTCCGGAGAACTTCGCCAGACGATTCCCCAGAAACGACTCATCATCTTCGATGGAAGATCTCGCTGAAGCCTTAGCCGCTGCTGCTTCCTCCGTTTGTTGGGCCGATAAGGCAAAGCATTGAAAAATGTTCAATCGAGGTGCTTCCTCCCCGACCTGCAAACCACCTCTCTGTAATCCCCTTCCCTCACCATACACAGGAGAAGGGTTACGAACTCTCAAACTGCTGGATCTATTCATTGTGACGGAGTCCTTCTGTCACGATACCACACAGGAAACAGGGAAAGTAGATCCAAAAGCAGTATTTATTAAGGGGTAATCCGTACTCACAACAGTCCAGGCAAGGGTCAAAATCCTAGTGATGTGACATCTGAAGCGAGGCTCCGGAGCTTGTGTCGAGCAAAAAGGGGCGTTCCAGATGAAGCCCCGATTCGAGGCTTGTGTCGTTTCCGTGAAAATCACGTGACGATAACAAACGAGGCCTCGGATTGTGTTGAATACGTCATTGCTTCATTCTGAGTATCGCTTCCGGATAAAAGTGGTTCGAAATCTCGCGCCTCTCGTGGGTTTTGCAGTAGGCGTTTGCATTGGTGTTGAAGTGTTGGTTGTACGAAGTAGTGAGTAGCGAGTTGTAGCGAGTTTGTAGTAGCATAGTTATCATTATATATCATAGCCTGTATTATATATTATATTACATTATACTTAGTTTAGTAGATTATTAGAGTAAAGTATACATAGTTCAGTAGATTATTAGAGTAAATTAGCCTATATCTAGTTCTAGTTGCTATATATATACATATATTGGTAGTAGTGTTATTATTGTATATATATATATATATATATATATTATTGCTATTATTATTATTCTAAGACTAGACTGTAGGGAAAGCCTTAGAGTGCAAACGTTAAAGGCAAACCTAGAGCCCTTACAATGGAGCCAGCAAGAAAGAGGAGAACTTCTCCTGTCTGGGAGCATTTTGAATTGATTGCTCATAACAAGGTTTGTATACATTTATATAATTTATTATCATAACATCACATAATCCTCACCATATCGCTGTATAATCACAATGGCCCTCATTTATCAAAAGTGCGTACACCAAATTTCCAGCGTACACCTGGCGTACACCCAAAACCACGGTGACTTTGAGATTTATCAATATGGACTTTGGCGTACGGCACGCTGAAATCCTACACCAGCTCAGGAGGTGGTGTACGCACGTTTTGAGTTAGTGCGGAGCTGCGCAGAAAAACAATTCCTCCACAAAACGCATGACAAACTAAAAGATATGATATATTATGAACTGTATATATATATATATATATATATATATATATATATATATATATATATATATATATATATATATATATATATATATATATATTATAAACTTCAGTGTTTATTTTTGTGCAACATGGACTTATTTATTTATTAATTTATTTGACAGGGACAGTGTACATTAATTGACATTGCTGTAAATCTACCAGAATTAGCCCAAAGGCTATTTTTCATCTGTTGTCCCTGGACAGATCTTAAAATTGTCTACCTAAAAAGAAAAACAATAAAACAACAATAAAAGATTACAATGACCAATACAAATATAAAAAGTAGTAAAACAGATATGATAAATACAGTGTACACGTTTGCTATAATAGACATTGTTAACATTGATACTAATTTACAATTTAAATTTACTAATTTAATTTATTTAAAAAAAAATATATATATATATATACTTCAATGTTTAATTTGTGTGATTTTACCAAAGCATTTGATTTGTAGGCATGTATTCCTTCAGTTGCGAGCCTTGCGCTTAACCTGACATTTCAGGGTTAGGTGGTGCGCGCACGGACTTGGTTCAGTAATGAAAGGCTTTCGATGACCAAAAAAATAATTCAGAATGACAAAATAATAAAAATTACATTACTCTTGTATTGTTCTTGTGCAGTCACTCAAAATAGTGTCGTACCAAAAAATAATCAAGAGCACACACGTTTGCGTCTAACTTCAGTCTTTATATCAACTGACTCTCATACAAAGAGCTAACAACCAATCTCCATTCAGTATGCAAATCATTACACGTGGATCGATAACATTAGAATTCTTCTTTTAAGGAAATTCTTATTCTAAATAATAGGCCGAATAAGCGTCATTAATAATAAAAATCATAAAAATAATAAGATCTTCAGTGCCGAGACGCGCCTCTTTGTGGCGATCTTTAGATCTGACCACTTTTTTTTTCACCTACAATAAACAAGAAAACTCATGCTTAACTTGATCACTATTGGGCTATATTAAGCAATAAAACATTCTTAACTCTGCTGGAGTGCGCGTCTCAACCCACACACTATTAACAGAACTCGTAATATAGGTGGAATTAATCTCACTTTAATCCACTTTAACCTTTAATCCCACTCTTTAAACACCCAAAATAAAACAATTTTGTTTATTTCCATTTCCTTGGTGATGGCCTCGATCTCCACGTCGGAGAAGTTTCTCTTCTTTGCCGTCTTCCGTGTGTCCATGGCGTAAAATGAGGGCGTGGGGGAAGCGGAGACTTGAATATATAGGGGCGTGTTATTCTAATGACGATCGTTTTCAGCCGCGGCATTTATCAAGGACAGGTATTGCGTACACCTGGATTTCAAAGGTACGCACAGCTTCATAAATCAGGCGGTGAGAGAGGTGTAAGCATAATCTTACGCCAACATATACGCCCGTTTCTACGCAAGAATGATAAATGAGGGCCAATGTGTATTATCTGCATGTTGAAGGTGAAATGTTTGCTGTGCCATAAAGAGCTGACTTACAGCAACAACACCTCTTCAATGCTTAGGCATTATCGTGCAATGCATGAGGATGCACAACCTGCTGCAAACAGACCAGCCACTAGTCAAAGTAATATTTAATCTTAATTTTTTTATTATGTAAATAATGTGTTAGGCTCCTACAATACACCAGCATTGTACTGTGTTATAGATTACAGAAAGAAAATGGTGGATGAGGCTTTGGTCAACATGGTCATCAAAGACTCCCAACCCTTTTCTGTTGTGGATGACGTGGGGTTTAGGGAGCTTGTGCATGTGCTGGATCCATCCTATGTTCTCCCAACAAGAAAGGTATGTATGTGAATAGACTGAAGTAGTTTATTGTTATAAAGTCAGAATGAATAGTAACAATTAATATTTTCATTCTCAGGCTTTGAAGTCCATGGTTGACACCCGGTATGAGGAGGCTAAGGAGAAGGCCAAAGAAAAATTGGACAATATCTTTGCTGTTAGCCTTACGTCCGACATGTGGACGTCCATCAACATGGAGGCTTACCTGGCTGTGACTTGTCATTTTATTGATGCCAATGACCAGCTTGGGACAATCTTGCTTGGGGTGCAACATTTCCCAAACACCCATACGGCAGACAACTTGGCTATTGCCCATACCATGGCCATGGAGGAGTGGGGCATAAAGGATAAGGTGAGGTGCCTTGTCACGGATGCTGCTGCCAATATGATTGCCTGTGTGAGGGCATTGAATATTAGGCATGCGATATGCATTGCACATGCATTGAATTTAATTGTCAAGAAGTCTTTCGATGATGTGCCAGGCTTAAATGAGCTTCGCACCAAATGTAGGAAGCTTGTAACCTACTTCAGGACCAGCACAACAGGAAAAGAAAGACTGGCCCAAGTGCAGGTGCAGATGGGGAGGCCTGCTCTGAAAATGATTATTGAGGTGGACACTAGATGGAACAGCACTTACAGCATGCTGGAAAGGCTCTATGACCTGAGAGAGCCAGTGGGGGCAGCTCTAGCCTCTTTTGAGGACAGATGTAAGCCCTCAGTAGTTATTACCATCCGGCAAATGTCAAAATGATTAATGACTTTGACCTTTGACCTTGCCCCGCCCCCTGTCCTTCCGGTGACCTCCGGTGTAGGGGTTAACCTTTGACCTTTCTCTTTGATCTGGGGCTACGATCGATCAAGTTGACAGTTGGTTTTGACCCGTTGACCTGGAAATGATCCATCAAGTTGTCAGGTGTCTTTGATCCGGGGTTATGATATATTAAGCTGACAGTTTCTTTTGACCTGTTGACCTGGATGTGGTCCGTCATTTAGACATTTAGTGTTGCCCTGTTGACCTGAAGATGATATGTCAAGTAGACATTTAGTGTTGCCCTGTTGATCCGGATGTGATCCGTCATTTGGACAGCTGTCTTTGATCCTGGTATTATATATGTTTGTGTGTCAAGGGTTATATAGGATGCATGACCCCTCCCACCCTCCCCGTTCCTGAGCAGTGTGGAAGTGTATCTCACAAAAAAGTTGGAAAAGTCATTTAAAAAATCTGGTCATATACAAAATATAACATTTAACACTAACTAGAGTTGAAAAAAAGAAAAAAGATTCTGTTCATATAAAGTTGAAAACCATTCTGTTCATTTAAAAGTAATCAATGAAATATAAATGAAATATTTAACACTAACTTAAAAAACAAAAATACCTTGCATTTCTAGAGAGTTGAAGAAACCATACAACTAATGAATGGATGACAAAAAATAAAATCATCTCATGAATTTTCATACAGTGTACGAAAAGACTCGGTAAGTGATTCTCTTTCTCTCATAGTCATAGTGCATGACAGTCTCTGAGTTCAAGGGGCCGGTGTGTGATTCTTACATGGCTATAGTAATTCACTGTCAAATAAATCAAAACGCTGGTAGCAGCCTCCACATTCCAGAGCTCATTGCTGAGCACACACAGTGGCAGTGAGGGTAATATGTATATCTCACAAAAAGTTGAAAAGTCATTTAAAAAATCTGGTCATTTACAAAATATAACATTTAACACTAACTAGAGTTGAAAAACATTGATCTCGCAAAGTAATCAATGAAATATAAATTAAAAAATATAACACCAACTTGAAAACAAAAACCCCTTGCATTTCTAGAGAGTTGAAGAAACCATACAACTAATGAATGGATGACAAAAGCTGTATAAGATGTTGAGTGATTCTCTCTCATACTTCCAAGCGCGTGAGTTCGAAGGGCCTCTGTCTTTGTGTGTGCGTGTGCCTGTTACATGGCTATAGTAATTCACTGTCAAATAAATCAAAATGCTGGTAGCAGCCTCCGCATTCCAGAGCTCATTGCTGAGCACACACAGTGGCAGTGAGGGTAATATGTATATCTCCCAAAAAGTTGAAAAGTCATATACAAAATATAACATTTAACACTAACTAAAGTTGAAAAACATGCTGTTCTTTGAAAGTATATAAATTAAATGCTTTAATCGTTCATTTTAAAAATAAATATCAAACAAAATGTACTGATTAAATTATTTTAGATTAAATAAATACATTTTACATTTTCACCGAGTTGAAGTAGCTCCTATCTCAGATGTCCATACAGCCTATGAATGGTTAAGATGCATAAGATGACGAGTGATTCTCTCTCTCTCTCTCTCTCTCTCTCTCTCTCTCTCTCTCTCTCTCTCTCTCTCTCTCTCTCTCTCTCTCTCTCTCTCCTCTCTCTCTCTCCTCTCTCTCTCCTCTCTCTCTCCTCTCTCTCTCATACTCTCAGTACATGACAGTCTCTGAGCTCGAAGGGGCTCTGTCTATGTGTGTGTGTGTGTGTGTGTGTGTGTGTGTGTGTGTGTGTGTGTGTGTTTGTGTGTGTGTGTGTGTCCGCGCATGCTTGTGTGCGTGTGTTCAGTATGAGCGTCAGTTTCATGAGGAGGTCTCTGCCTTAAATCTTACAAGGCGTGCATTACATCATTGTCACTCCTGTTTTGCTAAGAGAGCATAAAGTCTAAACATGTTTCTACATACGGTGGCTATAGGACATTAGTATAGATATAAGAATTTATTTCAAAGCATAATCGTAAAAGTTTAAATATGCTATTTTAAAATGAAAAGATTGTCTTAAATAAATCTTTAAAGTTTTACACTCCCACATTGCTAGGGCCCAGTGTTAATTTAAAATTATATAAATAATATAAAGTAAAATATATAATACAAAATAAAATGTCTTACTGAACCAATTATTTCAAAATAAATAAATAAATACATCTTGCATGTTTTACAGAGTTGAAGAAAAAAATCACAACACAGGTAGTGCCTGCCAGCATGGACAGTGTGCGTGACAAATAGTTTTGTACCACCGGTAATAAATTACTTTTAATCCATAGGACTTATTTTCAGGAGTGACAGTTATCAGTGAAATATGGCGCTCGTGTAATCTAAAGGTCTGCCTACCCCCCTGGGAATGTGAATTCGTCTTGAACTTAAACACTTCCATTCATAGAGTACTGAAAGAATCTAGTGGACACACAGCTCTGCCGTTTCCCCATAGTGTTCCACAGGCTCTTACTGTAAAAGGCTATAAAATAGCCAAGAAGACACATGGACGTGTGCCATGTCTGGACCTAATCAAAAATGCAGAACAGTAAGTAGTTTCTATTTCTATAATATGCTATTGCTGTTTATCTGTATCATGCAATGATGTTTAATTTGAAAAATTGTTTATACAAAGGACATTGTATTATGATATTGATGTGATGTAGATATTTTTATCTACTATATTAATTGGTTAAATTATGATTTTTTTAGACATGGTACATTATTATGATATTGGTGATACAGATATTAATTGATCAAAGTATGATTTTTAAAATATGGTGGGGTTGTATTATGATATTGGTGATACAGATATTAAAATGTATCTACTATTTTAATTTATCAAAATATGATTATTTTTAAATATGGGCGATTGCATTATGATACAGATATTAAATGTCTCTACTATATTTGTCATAAAGTATGATTTTAAAAATGTACAACATTGTTTATGCTCATCATGCTATAGTTTTAAACCATATCACAAAACTATCAGTTTAATATGTCTGTTTTACAGCAATGTTTATTTTGCATTATGCTATGTTGTTTTAACTGTTTTATTTTTTATCTGATGTAACCATAATCTGCAGCATCGTTTATTTAAGGTTTCCATAAAAGACCTTAAAATAAATGTTTTGGTTTTTATTCAGTTTTAAATCTTATTTAGTCAGACATGCTTATATGTACATAGACCTATTTTATTCCTCTTCAGTTACTTGCTTTGATTTTAACTTTTAACAATTTGCATGATAAATTGTTTAACATGTAAGCTATATGAATGTATGATAAGCAAAACATATAAAAGTCAAGTCAAAACTATTTATATAGGCTAGCGCTTTTCATTGTCATTTAAAATAACATGGTCTCTCTCTCTCTCTCTCTCTCTCTCTCTCTCTCTCTCTCTCTCTCTCTCTCTCTCTCTCTCTCTCTCTCTCTCTCTCTAGAGACAGCAAACACTGCAAGACAATCAGGCATTCAAGTAACATGTTAGTGTGGTTTATATTTTATTTTTAATGAGAGTGCAACAGGCGGTTTCTGGAAGTAAAAACATTTACTTTCTCCATACGGAAATTAATTTTAAAGACAGACCTACAGTGAGCTAAGAGGTTGTTAATACATGGTATTTGCTTCTGATAAAGCCTTCAGCTTATTCTTCAGCTTATTCACTCCTGGTGAAAACTACATTACCCATGAGCCATGATGCTGTAGTGAAAACTTTTAAAATTAAAAGACTGTTTAAATCAAACCTTTAAAGTTTTTATTAAAATCGTATCTGCTATTTATCTTCTTAGACGACTTCTCTAATGATTTTGCATAAATGTAACCTAAGGTGTTATTTTTACTAAACATCATTTGTTCAAAAAATAAAATAAAAATGTTATAAATCAAGAACTGCGCTTTGGCGTCTTAGATCTTATTTACACAAAAATATTTGAAACTGTATTTTTGTCCATGCCATGTGAAACATATTGTCAAAGTTTGTCACAATGTTTTTTTTTTTTTTTGTTGTAGTTTTGTTTGTTTTTAAGAAATCTTTTAAAATGTTAGCATTTGTTGATGCGAAAGTTTGTCTGTTGTCCGCATGGAGAGCTGATGATACTACAGTATGTAGCAGGAAACATGCCCTTTGACCTTCTCCATTTTAGAGGCTTTTTTGTTAAAGACCCTATAGCTTAGTCCTTAAAGGTACGCTGTGTAGGAATTTCTCCCATCTAGCGGTGAAATTGTATTCTGCATTCAAACGAATAGTGCTCTCTAGCTCTCTTTAAATGCGTGTTGCAACTACGGTAACCGTAATGTGCCAAGAAGCTACGGCATGTCGTCCAATACCACTTCATCGAGTTTAACTATACATGTTCTACTGTTATGCTGCCTATATAAGGAATTACACAGTCAAGGAATGAAAACGCTTGTAATTTAGACCATAACATTGACTTAACTGTCGAGCAGAAAGCAGGACTTCAGCGCCCCTTTCAAAGTCTTTCTCCTTCATTAGCTCTATCCACCGGGGAAAAGCCGATATTTACCCTCGTTTTGAATTTGCCGGTCACGTTTCCTTTTAGATTCAATTGTTATGCTTTTTGGCTATTTTATGCCTTTTGGCATTATGAAGTGCCGTGCAATCTTTCAAATTTGCCGGGGCTGTGACAAGCGCCTCTCACTGACCTCCTTGTGTCCGTTTCAGATGGTTTCAGTCAGCCGGCTCTGAACGCAAACGTTTTGTAGAAACGTGCTGAGGTAGACTAGTGCTTTTTGTCCCTCTCTGCTATTATAGTTTTCAAGATGGAGTCCTCCATGGACTTACCAGTCAGATCATTGGCAGAGCTAATTTTACACCAATGAGATCATATTTATGAATAAAGACATTGATTTTAGCTAATAAAATATATTTAATTTCCCTTAAAACCAAAGATTAAGTTTAATGACACAACGTTTCCCCCCAAAATCAAATACTCCACCCCCCCTTTTGAAAAAGTGTTAAACAAATCGTATAATCTTACTTTAAAGTTTAAACAATAAAAATAAAAGCACTTCTTCATATTTGCTTTGTTCTGACACAATGTCATTAATTGGTACTTTTTTCCTTTAATCTTCTTTTAAAATATACTTTTCTTATTTATACAGGTTCCATTTCAATTAATTTCCTAGCAAGTATAAAGTAATAAATATATGATATGTCTGATGCAATGTTTTTGCAGAAAGAAATAGGTGCTGCAAAACTCCAAACAGTTCAACTCACAATGACGGCATCGAGGATGGCCAACGGCTTAGGTCAATTGGTGAAAACACTGCGTGCGTAAGGTGGTTTTCCGAGATTTGCCAAGATTTTACGCCAAAAATCAAATACTGTTAACCTTTTCAAAGATTAATCTAGCTTTTAGGGGTCATGCATCCTATATAACCCTTGACACACAAACATATATAATACCAGGATCAAAGACAGCTGTCCAAATGACGGATCACATCCGGATCAACAGGGCAACACTAAATGTCTACTTGACATATCATCTTCAGGTCAACAGGGCAACACTAAATGTCTAAATGACGGACCACATCCAGGTCAACAGGTCAAAAGAAACTGTCAGCTTAATATATCATAACCCCGGATCAAAGACACCTGACAACTTGATGGATCATTTCCAGGTCAACGGGTCAAAACCAACTGTCAACTTGATCGATCGTAGCCCCAGATCAAAGAGAAAGGTCAAAGGTTAACCCCTACACCGGAGGTCACCGGAAGGACAGGGGCGGGGCAAGGTCAAAGGTCAAAGTCATTAATCATTTTGACATTTGCCGGATGGTAATAACTACTGCCCTCCTACTTCATTGGAGTATGAAACAATGAAGGATGCTCTCGACCTACTGGCCCCATTCCACCAGGCCACAGTAGAGCTTTCTGCAGAAAAAAGAGTGTCTGCTTCAAAGGTTATTCCCCTAATGAAGATGCTGAACCACACAATAGTAAGAAAATCCGAGGGCTTAACATCAAATATGGCAAGGCAGCTGGCTGACAACCTTGTCCGTCGCGTCAGAGAGCATGCGTTACAAATGGAATCCATTAGTGGGATGACGATGCCTACATTGCTGGACCCTAGGTTAAAAAAACTAGGGTTCCTAAGTCCAGGGAAGCTCCAAGAAGCCATTACAAGACTAAAGTCAGAATGTGCCAATGTTATCAGAAATTCTGAAACAACACCCCCAGCTCAAGTACCTGCCTCACAAGCTGGGCCATCTACAACCTGTGGTAAGTAGTCTATGTCTTATGTGAATTTTCACATTTGTAATGTCATGTAATGTGAACCATTGAGAAGTGAGTGTTTTCCCTTGTATAATTATAGGTGACCTTTGGCATCTACTGGACAGCACAGTGGATAACAGCAGACGGAGCTCCAGTGTGACCGCAGATGCTACTATTGAGGTGGACCGTTATTTGTCAGAGACAAATCTGGCAAGGACTGAGGATCCGCTGGGTTATTGGAACAAACAGAAGCTCCAACATCCCAATTTATATAAGCTGGCACTTACGTTCTTATGTTGTCCGGCATCATCGGTGCCCTGTGAAAGGGTGTTTTCTAAGGCTGGAGAGGTGGTTTCCAAAAAGAGAAACCGCCTCAATCCAAATACTGTAAAAAAACTTTTGTTTTTAAATAAAAATCAGTAAAAATGTTCCCATCCCTGTTGCAGTTTGCTGTTCCACTCCCAGTTCCATAAGCACTACATAATTGTACTCCCAGTTCCATAATCACTACACTATTGCACTCAGTCAGCACTGCACTCAGTGATTTCTTTACACTCATTTGGGGCATTCACTGTCATCACTAACCCAAAGAACTACTGAATACAAAGTTATGTGTGTGTGAGTTGTGTGTGCATAGGTAAACACAAGCAGAGTAAAAAACTTTATTTAATACACAGGCAATAGAAAAAGGGTGTGCCCACACCATGACAATTTGGTTGCTCAGGATGAATAGATTTGTGTGCGATACATTGCTTTGCACAGCAGGTGTCACTAGGGAGCACACTGTTTCATGAGGCTTCAGGTAAACGAACCTTTTGGTGAACCAATGGGCTGGAAAGCCTCAGTGGTTCAGGAAGCCTCATTTGGCCATCACTACAAAATCCATATGAGCAATCCATACATGAAAAACAAGACAAGAACACAGACCTCGGAAGTGGTGTGACAAATAACAAGGACTCCGTGAAAAACACTGAACAGACAGGGTATATATACACACAGAACTAACAAGGTGACGGGAAACAGCTGTGTGCAATGATCAGATGAGTGGCAGAACAGAATGCTGGGAAATGTAGTCTAATGTGAATGACACCGTGAGAACGAGGACCTCTAGTGGACACCAGGAAACATAACCAGACACTGTGACAGTCCCAGTAATTTTACCCATTTTATCTTTAATAACAGGCACTAGTAAGGCTGTTATCATGGAATCAGGTAACACTCCATGAAATAAAAAACCTGTAAAACACAAAGCAAGTAACACTGAGATCCTAGAGCTAGCGTGTTTCAAATGTTCAGCTGTTATTCGGTCTGGACCACCAGCTTTATTATCGGCCAGTTTCTCGATTGCGTACTTAACCTCATCAGGTGTAATAATCATACCTACCTCATTTGATACATGACCAACTTTAAATTCCTTCCTCTCAACACAATTAAAAAGACCTTCATAATATTTTCTCCACAAGGTGACAATATCCTCAGCCCCAACACCCCCATCCATGCTATTCGGCATAGGTATTTTCCTGTTATTGATAGTCTTAACTTTTAGCAGCATCACATATGATCTTGACAGTGCAAAGAATGAGAGATGTTACAGTATTGTGATGTAGTCTTTGACCATTAGAAACAGTAGGCTGTCAGTGTACCTGCACATGTTGACATAGTCCGCTTCATTTTCAGAAGGTGCAATGATCGGAATATGTGTGCCGTCAATGCATCCAACCACATTCGGAAATCCTAAAGGGAATTCTAATTATTAGGTTACTTTCAGGGGCCACAGCAAGATATTCTTAACTGAATGTCATTTATCAGGTTAGCCTCATTTAAACCGATTTATACACCACTGACCTGAACTCCTCTTTGATGACTCTCACTGGTTTGTGCCCAGGAAACCTGCTCCCGACCAGGTTAGGTTCACACAGTAAGTTGCCATGGTAACTGACTCTTGAGTATAAGTTACCTCTCTTTCAGAAACGGGCTTGACTTACTCTGCTTTCTCAGGTTTGACTTACCTCCCATTCTGAAACAGAAAACCCAGAGTTTCTCAAGTCAGTTATTCAAGTCATGGTCACTGTGGTCTTTCTATGTGTGTGGCCTATAAATGTAATGAAATTTAGCAAATTAACTAATTATTTTCTATAGGTTTATTAACTGGTAAAAGTTAATTCTGCATCTCTATTTACAGATCATTAACCCTTAAGTTAATGTTTACTGTTGCTATAGCAACAAGTGACAGTCTACATTAGCAGCTATATTTGCCCAACAACCCATAAAATCACAATTCAGCCTATTTAAACAAAATAAACCTTAAAATAAACTACCATCTACAGCAGGGGTCTCAAACTCAAATTAACTGGGGGCCGCTGGAGGTAGAGTCTGGGTCAGGCTGGGCCGCATCAAGTATTCCACAAAAAATAGTATATTATAAATAATTTATAATTATAAATAATTATTAACGTTACTTCTGAACTGTTCCTCTGAATCTGAACATTCCTTTCTGTACATGATTGGTTCTTCATGAGCTGTCCTTCTGACAGTTGAAGTTCCTTTTACAAACTTTCTTTGTCTTTTCCCTATAACACATATTTGTTATATTTATATTTGCTTATGTCCTTTTTATTTTCTTTATACAAGACATTAATGATATTGAATGTTTTTTTGGAAGGCACATTTCCTTTTATTACATTTAGAAAAACAATTATTGCTTTTGAAATACAAATATATTGCAGTCATGTCTGCCCGTCTTATTGAATTCTTTCTACACATGTATAGTGTCTCAAATTACTGACTTTGCACAAATCAAAGCAAACCTTCTTATCAACCTGTTGGACACATATTATTACAAGCTCAAAATGATTATTCTCACATTGTTTTAGAGCAGGGTCTCTCTCAAAATGAAAAATATTTTTTTTTAAACGCGGCACACGCAACGACGGGCCGCACTAACATTAAACTTTAATGTCAAGTAGGGGGCCACAAAATATCACCCGGCCCGCGGGCTGCGAGTTTGAGACCACTGATCTACAGTCACACCCCTTAAACTCTGAGCTAATGTGTTGTTACCTGTTAGATTGTCAAAGTGACCATAGACCTGTGACCTGATTGGAGCACATAACCAGTCCTCTGCCAACTCTGCCTGGAGTGGGAGCACTGAGCACCGGGAGTTTTGGTGTTTAGACCGCTAGCATATGAGCTTTGGACCGCACTAACGTTACTCAATTTTACACCACACTTATATAGTACAAAATAGTATGGGATTTCAAACACAATCGTAACGTTACTTACACTGAAATGACCCAACATGTCTTTGGCTCTGGAGTGACCCATGAACTCTGACCCATAGTAGCGAATGAAGAATGAAGCGATGCCATATTTGGCGAGATATGCCGGTTTTATTTTCACCACAGGTGAAATACTTTGCAAGATGCGAATCGGGGAACATGGCAGCAAAGACGCCACGTATGTCATCGTTAGATTTAAATGAATTGTGCCTTGTCACAGTATGGAGAACCCACAGTACCTCTGCCTTTTGGATGTCTGGCGGTGAAATGAAACTTGTTATAGCCAGCTGAGAGGTGACGTCTGAACTTGTAATGTCGTTAGGTCGTACTGCAAACAATGCCAGGATTAGCCTGGCCCCAGTATGACTAGCTGCTGCCATGTACCGCTGGTGCTTTCCTCCTTTCATATGCGACTCGACTAAACAGTTGATGGACACCATTGACTTCCATAGTATTTTTTTTTCCTTCTATGGAAGACAATGGTGGCCATCAACTGTTTAGTTACCGACATTCTTCAAAATAACTTATTTTGTGTTCAGCAGAAGAAAGAAGTTCATACAGGTTTGAAAGAACTTGAAGGTGAGTAAACGATGACAGAACTTTCTATTTTGTGACTTGCCTAGTAAAATAAAGGTTAATTATAATGTTTTTCCTGAATATAGGCACAATTGCAAATTTAATAGAATCAATATCAAAAGAATATATTTTATACACACTAAATTGTCAATATTGTCTGTTTCAGTTCCCATTTACTTTCATCGTGTGAAAATTCAAATACAAGTCATACAGGTTTGAAATGAAATGACGATGAGTAAATGATGACAGGATTTTCATATTTCAATTTGTATTAAGCATTTAATGAATTGTTAATAAAAATATAAAGTACAGTGGCTCTCAATTGGTTTGGCCATGGCACCCCTTTTTCTGTGATCACTAAGCCTCGACCTTTACCTTTAAAAAAAAAAAAAAAAAAAAAAAAAATATATATATATATATATATATATATATATATATATATATATATATATATATATATATATATATATATATATATATATATCCAGTGTCAGAGGGGTATGCAGAAACAATAAAAAAAAAACAGATAAATAAATGTAAAAATAAAAAATAAAAAAAATAAATAAATAAAAAAACAGATAAAAAAGTGTGCCATGTAATGAGTGAGTAGGAACGAGTGAGAGCTAACAGATAAAAGTACAAAATTGTCATTTATTAATACAATTGAACTATACTCCACAGTGATGAACCCCTGTTGTACTACTTTCTATACTTGAAAGAGATAAGCACATGATGTTTCATGGGCAGGTGTGCATTACACCGGCACTAACCCAGAGCCACCTGGCCAAGCACAGAAAGAGTCAAGATAACGCAAGAACAAAGCAGAGGAAGCCCAGCATGTAGACACCCCACCACAGAATTCTTTGGACATCAGTTTTGAGGAGCCAAGGAGTAGCAGACAGCTAGTTGCTGGTGAAAGGGAAAGACGCAAAACTAGAAAAAGACACTCTTGACACTCACACAAACTTGACAAGTACAAAAAAAAGAGGGACAAGCTGAGAAAGCGACTTGAACGAATCAAAACAGAGATGATGGTTCAAGGGAGCCAAGTCAGAAATCCTTTAAATCAAATTATCACTGCTCTTCCACCATGCAATGACTGCAGAGCTAAGAAGAAATGCTCCTCGCACCCACAGAAGGCAAACTTGCATCCCAGCATCCAAAACTGTCTTTGTCTGGCCACATTCTCAAGAAGGATCGCCTTATCCACAGGGTTCATGAGTTTGGCCTGACTTACAAAACACTGACAGAAAAAATTACCAAAACAAAGGAAGCCTAGGTTCCTCCAGACCATTTCCCTAAGTGTTCACAGTTTTTTGGAAAACAATGCAAGGACGAACAGCAAGCAAGCAAGACATGTTTTTTTACCAGTAAAAATTAAAACGTCAAAGGATGATTCTGACCGACACGATGCAAAACCTTCACATTGCATTTGTCCAGCAAAACCCAAACATTAGACTTAGTTACTTGTCCTTCTGTGCATTGCGTCCATTTCAGATAACATCTCCAAGAGCCTCAGACCGAAAGACATGTCAGTGTCTGTACCATGAGAATGCAACACTGATGCTTGAGGTCCTGAAGTCCTGAATGCTTGTTGCCCACTTCGGCTAATGTAGCGTTGCCCGAGCCCGATCCAGAATGGGCGGCTATGCTTTCCCTGGCCGCAGAGAAGTTCGGGCTTGCGTGGAAGCCACCACCACGTCCCAAACGTTCCCGGTTGGAAAATTGGTTTCTCGGGGTGGGCTGTGCTGGATCTCAGCGCTCCGCCCCGGTACCAGTCTTTCCGGAAGTGCATGAGGAGCTCACTAGGACGTGGACGGCACCGTATAGTGCCAGAAGCCGTCCTAGAGGCTCCTCCCTCCTCACCACCCTCAACGGCTGGGCAGCTAAGGGGTATGTGGATATCCCGGCAGTGGAGCATGCCGTTGCGATGCAGCTGTGTCCAGCCTCCGCTTCCTCTAGGCGGGGTAATCCACACCTCCCGTCCAAGGCCTGTAAGTTTTCGTTCGGTCCTTCGGCAAAGGCTTATTTTGGTGTCCAGTACATCTTGCGCTGGGCCGCTTCAAAACACCGCTACTAGGTAGGCATGTACTAGTCCGTAGGACAGCACTGCGACCGTTGCGTACATCAACCGCCTGGGTGGTCTACGCTCCTGTCACATGTCACAACTCGCCCGCCATCTCCTCCCCTGGAGTCAGAAGCATCTGAGGTCGCTTCGTGCCGTTTATATTCGGGCCCTGCTCAACCGTGCAGCCGACGGGCTCTCACGGCAGCAGGTGCTACCGGGAGAATGGCGACTCCATCTCCAGGTGGTCCAGCTGATTTTCAGGCACTTCAGGACCGCAAGCCAACTGCCAGGTAATGCTCCCAAGTTTCACATAAGCAGATACACATACTTCACTAACTCCCTGAACACAGATACTTTTTATAAGAAGACCATTTTATTCAGTTATGAGTTTGGTGATGTCACTGATGTGATGTGATTTACTTATATTAAAGTGGGATATTCAAGCTAGCAACTGGGATATTCAAGCTAGCAACTGTGGTTATTCTCAGTTGTTAAACTCAGTAAAAAAAAAAAAAAAACGTAAAATTAGAAAAATATTACTCTTATTAACTATTAATTAGAACTGCTTTATCTCTTTGGCAAGAGAAAAGCTGAATGTTGGATTCACTCGAGCTACGCTTAATCGGCTCCTTGATGCAGGAGATATAAACACCTCAACGGGTGCAGAGATTCCAACAGACAGCACAGGCTTTTCTGGTGAGAGCAGTGGAATATGCACTGGACAAACTACCCCTGAGAGAGGCCCTACTCAAGCATTTAATATTTGATGATGTCCAGCAAAGGACCGAGTGCAGTGTTGAAGATGCCTTGTACTTTGTCGACAGGTATGGGTTTACTTATTTATAATTCCTTATTTCCAATACTACATTTTCTTAAATTTTTTAATAAATTATAAAGTTTGATGTTGTTCAGAAAACAAATCCTGTTGTTTCTTCCACATCATCTTAAACAGTTCAGTGCACATTGTGTTCTTTTTTTTTTAGGTTTGCCGAAGTGCTTCTTTATCAGGGACCCCAAGAGCATGATCAGATCACCGAAGAGTTCCTAGAGTATCAATTGATGGACAATCCCATGTCCCAAGACCCAGCCAATTTCGACATTGAGGGTTTTGGGGGGAATATGTCATCAATGAAGAACAGGGTAAGAGATATTACACACCTTTTGACATTTAGTTAAAGTCTAATTGCTTCATTTTCTTTTCAAAGGTGACCGGTTTGAGACGATTTGGACGGCTGTCAAAGATTGCCAAACTGGTTTTAATTCTTCCCCACTCCAATGCAGATACAGAGAGAGTGTTCTCTGTTGTAGGTTTGAACAAAACCAAAACTAGAAACAGGTTTGCTCTGGACGGAACACTGTCATCCATTATGACAGTGAAAATGTCTGGCATCGAGCCACAGTGCTTCAAGTGGGAGCCCCCTACCCCTGTTATCAAGGCATCAAGATGGAGGAGGGTCCGACTGCGGCATGGGCGTTCCAGACGAGCCACAGAAACTCCCCAATGGGCATTCCTGTAGCGTTTAATAAACCAATCAGAAAGATTTTTGCACTGCCTTCTGGGAAAGGCGTAATTTCCGCTTTTTGGCTTCCGCTTTTTTAGTCCTAGATAAAAGTCTTTACGAGTCTATGGTAGTAGCTACGGCAAAGAGTTAGCGTAGGTCTATTTGTTTCTTGAGAAGTTATGTCCGTAAGTATAATTTATTTGTACAGTTTGAGCAATTCCACCGTCATGTTAGAATGTGGTCGAAACGAAAGCAAGCAAGTTAGTTAACGTTGTCATGGCAGCTAGCCAGAACGGAGTTAGATTGTTTGGTTTTATATACAATCTATGATTGCTTAGCCTTACGTAAGTTAAATACTGACAAATCTAACTTAGTCATCGTGTTTTTGTGGCAACGTTAAAAACATGTCAGCAATGCACATTGTTTCTTTCCATCTAAATTTCATTCAAAGTAAAGATGTAAAAAACATTATGCATCCGTGTTGCTTGTTTGTTGAACACGTTAGACAACGCAGCAAGTTCAAGCAGCAGCAAGATGGTATAAGAATACATTTGAGTTTGGTTAATGTTCTCCATATGTCTTCCTTCCACTGTAGTTACACTCTTCAGTCCTGTCCAGCGGTCAGAAGCCGCAATACCAAAGATGCCCAGACCCAGGCTGCACACTGCTCCACTGCCCTTTCTGTCCTCAGTACAAGGGGGACTATGCGAGGGTGGAAACCCACATGCAGAGCTATCTAAAGACGGTGGTGCATCATGGAGGTATGTTTTAGATAGATAGTTAAGCCTTTGTTGTCTCCAGAGTGGAGAAATTCATCTTTGGGAAGTGAGAGGCTGGCACGGGTACACATAAAATCATGTTAAAAAAAAAAAAAAAAAAACACACACACACCCACACATAGACATGCATACATCGAGAGATTCCCCTCCCCATTACAAGTACATATCATATAAAATAGCCCCATGATAAGTATTCAATGAACGCACAGTTCACAATCTGCATCACAATCACAATCTTCTATTGCACACTGCCTCATTACCTCATGTATTGCACACAGCCTACATGTATTGCATCCTACCCTATATCATGGCCTTCCTTTAAGTATTGTCCCATCAGTATATTAAATAAATAAATGAATGCAGACACTCATAAACACACACACAGACCACATACCCCTCCACCAATTACGCATCATAAGATTCTCCCCATCTGTGTTATGCACAATACACAAATCTGCATCACTTAATCAGAAGATCATAAAGTTATAAAAAGTGTTTGACCTATATTGCACACTGATATTGTACACAGCCTGTCGCATATATTGCACTATGCCCTGTATCATGGCCTTCTATGAAATCTTCTATTGATTTGTTATAAAATTACAAAAATAATGTTATTAGTGAAGTTACTGATGGTCAGCTGTCTTTGCCATATTTGCCAAGCCATTGTTTCATGTTACGTGGGCCAACTATTTGTTTTTTGTTTTTTTGTTTGTTTTTTTTTGTCCAGAATTTTTGATGTACAGATGCAATTTGGGCTGCAGAAAGGACAGTCACTACCACTGCTGTGGTTGTAGCCTCACATTTCCGAGGAGGAATAATTTATTGAGACACCTCAGCACCTGCCAATCACAGAATTCACAGGGGGCAAACCAGAGGCCAGAGCACCAGCCCCAGGCTCACCCTGTGCTGGATGAAGTGACACCAACATCAACAACGACAACAGTTGGCAGATCTTCTGAAGTGAGACGGGTGCAGTGCACAAAATGTGCAGTTGTGTTGAACAAAAAAAATCTTAAACAACACATGAGGAGACGACACCCGATTTTCAAAGAAGATATAAGAGTCGATCGCCATTTAGCCTGCGAATGTCTGGACACTGATATGGGAATATATGCTGTTTTAAAGTCATTTAACAGTAACAGTGGGCCCATTCACGTCCAGAAAAAAACCTCTGGCACGAACCACCAAATTAGGTGCGCAATGGACGACTGTATCCGAAACACAGAGGTAATGCACAGGAGTGGTTTCGTTACATATGACTGTGCCCACATTCAGTCATTGAAGTACTGTCCACCACCCCTCACTTCTAAGATCCAGCTTGAGGAAGATGTCCTCAGAGAAATTGTGAGCAGCAAGTGGTTCAGTGAAGAGAAAAAAAAAATATGTCTCCAGAAACAAGCAGCAGCACGTAAGGAAGGCATCCCTTTCAGTATTGAGGTTCAAGTTGGAAGCTCTTCCACAAGGAAATTTGTGTCTGTTTATGAGCCACACCTCTCCTACTGCAACCAGTTTGGCAGAATGATGGTAATGTTTGACTTAGGCCCCATCCACACTACTGCGTTTTAGTTTAGAAACGGAGAATTAAAACGAATACGATCTCCGTCCACACCAGCGTTTTAGCTGCGATCTCCGTCCACATTAAAACGACTGAAAACGCGGATCACGTGACCATTCACCTTCACTAGGCATGCGCGTGCCGGTGTAAACACAACACAACTTCATTGATAAAAATCCCACCATGCGCTGGTTCTTCCCGGCTTAACCCAAAACCGACGCTGTACGGTCGAACCGGCGCTGCACACGGCACGGGAATTGTCACAGATCGCTGGAATAATAGCTCGACTCCGGCGCATAGGCAGTTAACGTTATAGCATCAGGTAAGGCAGATTCACTCTGACTGGTGACACCCAATCAGAGAGCCGAGCGCGAGCGTCTGCGTCATCGTTTCTAAAGTCCTGCGTTTTGACCAGTCTACACTAAAACGCCCTCCGGAGATTCAAAACGCAAAACGGGTCTGCAGCGTTTCTAAACTTCTCCGTTTTAGGTCTTCGTTTTTGCCGTTTTAGTGTGGACGGGAGGTGCAAACGTAGCAAAAGGTCTCCGTTTCTAAACGAAAACGTAGTAGTGTGGACGGGGCCTTAGTCAAAAACACATGGCACTGTCATTGTGCTACAGGAAAACAGGCTTGTATTCACAAGTGCATTGCCAAGTGGGACCTATTCCAAACAATGAAGGAGCATTTTGAAAATACAAATGATGAGGCTGAAGAAGAAGAAGAAGAAAAAGAAGAAGAGCCTGAAACTGAACCCTGTTTTCTTGAATACAGGTACCCTCCTCAAAAAGAAAACTTAAAAAGAGTAGTTAAATACATACACAGGAAAAAAAAGCTTCCTGCGGACTTGCCCTCAGAGTTTTGTGGTTTGGCGAGTGAGGCTGAACTTCCAATGCATCTGATCCCAAAGGAACAACTTTGTCCAGAATGTCCCAATGTTCCTCTCAGTAAACCCTTCATCATAACCAAATCAGCTAAAATAATTTCACTGAAGGGAGTCGTTGAGGGTAAGGGTCATGTAAAATTAACATTGAGTTGTATTTATTTATTGTTCCAAGTTTTAGGTGACACTACTGTAATGATTTCTTCATGTAATACAGGTGTGACAACTTATTCCAAAAAATGCAGTTCATGTGGCATGATAATTCGCTATCAAGAATGGAAGGATGGTGTACACAATTTCGATGACAGAGTCATTCTTACTCTCCATTTTTGTATTTACCTTCGAAACTGCCTTCAGGTAATTGTACAGTTTTCAAGATGTGAAATTGGATATTGCATACATGTGCATTTCATATAATTTGTTATTGAAAATCTCTTATTCCAGACACACACAGCTCTAGGTCGAGCTATTGAAACATGTGAGCTGACCTCAGGACAAAAATATCCCAACAAAAACACTCTGATACATGGGTACCTTCATTTTGAAGCGTTAACAGATCATAATTATGATTTTGCCTGTGTTCGCTGTGGACATCACCCACCTATTGTTGTCATGGATCTTCACAAGAACTGTGTTTTTAGCATGGCAGGTACTGTCCAGGTTTTATTCTAGAAAATGCCGACCCCCATTTATTGTCAACTATATTAATATTTCTTATAACTTGTAGTCAGTGAACTAGAGAATCCACCTGATGGTTTTGATGGAAAGGTGGACATTGGTGACTTCTGGGACTCTGTATGTCTGGAGAGAATCGCAAGGGCTTTTGTTCCAAGTAAGTGTCTTTAATCTTAAATAATTGCCATGTAACCCACTGAAATACAATTCTCCACTTCACTTCCTGTCTATCTATTGCCCTTACAAACCCTAAGTACAGACTGTTTTCTTTCAGGTGACAGGCAAAATCCTTTCCAAGTTCAACCCACATACAACCACTGGGCCCCTTGGATTGGCTCTCATACTCGCAAGTCGAATATGGTGCTTAATACAGAGCATGAGAAGGTCCACATGTCCATGCAGCCAAATGAATGCAGGGAGATGGACATAACAGAGGACCGGTTACTGGACGAAATATCCAATTTAAAGGTGAGCTTATCTGCATTTCCTGAACATGATCTGAACCTTAAACTCATACTATACTGACTTTGCACACATTCACTCTTTAGCACTTATGAACACATCCAAACACATTGCACCACACACACACACACACCTGACTTAAAAAAAAAATATATATATATATATATATTTTACATCTCCCTCCCTATTTCATGGACCTGTCTTACATATCTCCATGCATAATATTCCTCTACCCTCACTATCCTATATCCCCTGGCATAATAAGTAAGACCTCTCACACCCTCCCCCCTCACACACACCAGCACACTGCTTCACCTCCCCAGTCACCAATTCACCAACCCCCTCCAGCATACACAGAGCAAACTATGCATGTGACATAAACGTTTTGTGTCTCTTTTTTTTATTCTGTTCAAACAATACAGCAGTTGGCAATTACACCTTTTTTTTTTAAATACATTACAGGTCCATGCCATCCGCAAACTCTGTAAGGAGTGCGGCATTGATTCCAGGGGCTCAAAAATGGAATTAATCTTGCGTCTAAGAGAAGAGATGGCAACTAGAAGCAAGTACGATAAAGTCTTTCAGAAGGTTTGGGGTGCATCTGGTAAGTTAAAATAACTGGCTCAACACAAGTGTTTATCACAACAGTGTTAATCTTTTGGACTGTCTACTGGTAATGTAGTTTGACATCATTGAGTACTTTCTTTCTACCACAGGTGGTTGGGCTGTTGTTATGTGCCCCTGTGGACAAGTTGTTTCTTTAAAATGCAACATTAGGGCAGAAAATCCGCGAGACTTCACAGACTTGTTGCTCTCGTGGAAACATATGCCAAATATAAGCATCTACGATTTTGCCCGAGGGCTTGCAGTACATGCTAACCTGAGAGAACCTGAGGTGGTCCCTTTCAGCCCTCATGAGGGTCGACTGCTGGACCCCAGCCCTGAAAACCTGCAGTGGGCATCCAAAGGTCGCACAGTCAGTTTACCCTGGCTCAAAACCAAGTAAACTTTCCCGGACCCGAATGGCCATCCTTTGACTGGGTCGGAAGAACACTATTGTCTTTATGACACCTTCCACGAGAGAAACACGAAAGACCCAAGAGATATCCTTCGGAGGTTAGGGCTGGTACCAGAGCTTGCCGGAAGAATAAACAGCCAAGTAGCTGAACAGCTCTTCTCCATCATGAAGAAAAACAATTACTTCATGAATATGCTCTCTCCTTCTGCACATGTCTTCACGATGCGAAATATCATTCATCACTACAATCAACGGAAAAACAAGACAGTCATGGAGGAATTAAGGAAGCTTGTGAGCCCTGACATTCCACTGACTCTCAATGAGTATGGACAGGCAGAATTCTGTCTCTTGCCCTCTTCTCAGACAAGAGAATGTGATCTTCTCCCAGACACGCATGTTGTCATGGACACTTTACAGACAACAGAATTAGACCCAAATTTCCCACCACAATGTTAGAGTAAGAGACATTTTCAAGCTGTTTTCACTAGTGATTGTATACAATACAGTATATATGTTTCCAATAATACATTCTATTTTTTGTCTCTCTTCAGCTGTTCACCCCACTAATCTTGACTCCACAGTTGCAAATTGGAAACAAACACTACATGCAAGATTCTCTCAAGCAGTAAGTTGTAATAGTAGTATTTCTCAATCAGCGTCTTCAATCATGCATGCATGCATATCATTTTATGCACATTTCCCCATAGCTAGACTATGTGTTGGACATTAATGCCGACCCACATGAGCCAATTGTCCTAGCCAACTCCCCGATCCTCAAAAGGTCAGACTTTTGGACACTTGGCCTAGAAAGAGATATAGAAGCAACGGTAAGTAAAAACTTAGTGTCTATTCTTTGATCTGTATTTACTTGTGGACTTGCAGTATGAATAATCTTATTGTTTCTTTTTAGATTGCAAATTATTTTTTCAACATTATCACAAACATTGCAAATGCACAGTAAGTGGTTTATTCATTTTACGAAACGACCTTGCCCTCTGATTTTGTGTTTTTAACCGTTGAATTTTATGTAGTGTGGGCAAAGTCTGTTTCTATGATTTAAAAAAAAAAAATTTAATTAAAGGGCATAGCAACCATTGCTGTGGATGCCTATGTGGTAGTGACGTGGCTTCCTCCATTATCAGCTTGCCCTGCTGATTCCATGATTGTGAGTAGTGATGTAAAATAATTTGTATCTACCTGGTCCTATCTACCTATTTGTATTTACCTCATATCCTTCAAATTCCTCTCTGAAAAGTTTTTGTTTCCTCCAGTGTGACTTTGCATACAAGGATGTTGTGCTTCTCCCGGCCTGGCAGCCAGGACACTGGACTTTGTGTGTGAGTAATCTCACCTTGGCATATTGTTCTTTGAAATCATACTATTTTTTTATACAACCATCATCCTTACTTTGTTGCCATGTACTGCATCAATTTGTTTCAGGAATGTTTATTCTAATATGAAATGGGAACAAAATCCAGAAAATGCTAATTTAATATATTTAAAAGCCTATTTCTTTCATCAGTTGCCTTGCCTAGGGTAACTCAAGTGCTCAGTCATAAAACATCTATGATATGGGGGTGATAAGCTCAGGAGGTAGATTATGGCTGAGTGAGAAACATCAGTGCTACGGTTTCCGGGTTGAACGTCATGTTTCCTGGAAACGGCTTGCACCGGTGTGCAACGGGGTTTGAGATGCGTTTTCTCTTGTTTGGTGGGTGTGTCAGAACTGCAGTCCAATCAGCAGCAACATGCAAATAAAGCACGTTGTATTAAAGAGAACTCGCACAATGAAAGTAATTTACAAATGTGTTCGATACGCAACAACTGAGGATATTAGAATACATGTTTGTCGTAAGTTTTATTGTAAAAATATAGGATATCAACATCATGATGTAGTTGTTTATATTTTTAGCTTCATTGCAAGTGTATGACATTTGGTATAGAAATAAACAATGCATGTAAAGTGCTTTTCCTAAAAATGAGAAAGAATACAGGTTATTAATAAAACAGTATGAACAACAAATAAAGTCAGTATGTGAGGCTAAATAGATGTGTTTTAGTCTTTATTAGGTAAGATGTGCTTCCATTTCAGTTTCCACAAATCCCTTCACTCGATTGGGATGTTCTCTTGTGTTCTGGGCGACAAGTGCAGTAACTGTAACATCGGGCATATTTTGTAGTATTAAACACATATTTATACTGACTTAATCATGCTCCGAAAATTCTTCACAAACAACACAAAAAGCCTTCTCAGCTGCCGTAGTTGCAACTCTTGCGTCATCACAACAGTGCGTTCACCGCGTCACCGTTTCTGTTTAAAAAACGTTCTGCAACGTTTTGTCGGCGCTGAACGCAGCCCAGCTGTAAAGAGCTTTATGGTTGTAATTGGGTCCTTAACCAACCCATGTCTTGCTATTCCATGAAATTAAACTTTTAACAGGTTCTCAAACCAAGACAGAGGACTATGCACTTTTTTGACTCCAGGGATCCTAGTGGCTTTGGAGATGGCTGCTACCTAGATGTCTTCAGGTTTTTCCTAGAAATCTGATTGCTGGTTCTTTATGTTCATGGAAAACTCGGAGGGTCTTGAAGCATTGTTCTTTCCTATGTCTAAACCTTTAAGAGAATAGTTATGTAGTTTTTTTTTTTTGATTAAAATGAAGACAGTTGATCATTTTTTCCCTGGAAACATCAGAGTCTTTACTTTTTAGAAATATTATGTGGGCTTTCAAAACACTGCTTCAAGAACAGAGTGTTTTTTTAATGGAAGTATAGTAGTTCTGTTTTAGACTAACTTCCTTTTTTTTTTTCAGATAAATTGTTTTCACTGTTCACACGTTCCATATGTTCCTAAGTCTCTATTAGGAATTGCTGTTACTCCTAGGCCAGTTACTAGTATGGGTATAGTGTAGACCTTATTCAGTACACTTATAAGCTGTGCTCTCAAGGTGGGTATGTGTAGTCAAGGCAGAGTTTTGGCAATTCCTTATTAGGGCTCAGTGTTCCATTTGAAAGAGGTGAATTGCAACTAATATTTCTTCAAAATTATTTTCAGTAACCTCGCACATATGGTGTCCAGTGAAGAGTGGAACATCCTTTTCTTGTCAGACTATGAGGTAAAACATTGGCATGTGTGGATGGAGCTCTAATCCATTACAATTAGTATAGCAGCATAGACAATCATGTGTTGCTACTTGCTGACCGTAGTTGCTGTTAAAAAAATACCTATTAAAAAACCTATTAAAGCATATTGTGGTAGAAAGAAACAAACAAACAAACGGGCTTAAATGCAATTTGATTTGGAGAGTGAATGCAAATATGTACGGATCATCATCATTTACCATGCTCTGTTATGATTTTTCTAGGGTGCATCTCATCAGCATCTCAGCAATAATTGTGGGGTGTTCATGCTGATGGTGAGTTGTAGCCTAATGTTTTCTGTAACGTCTTTTATTGACTTCTTCTGAATTAGTAACTTTTTTTTTATCTTAATTTCAGTATGCTATGTATGCTACCCTCCAAAAACCATTTGACTTCAGTGAGGTGAGTTTTTTATCTTAAAATCTTAATCAGATGTATAATATTATATGTTCAGTCATTTACTCGTCCTATTTGGAAGTTGCTGACCACAATATGTATTGCTGACCACAATTCTTTTCAGGTGGACATGACAACTATCAGAAGGTGGTGGTGTGCGCAAGTGTTGCAGACATTTACTGTTGAAAGGTATCACATTGTATCCTTAGTTTGTGATTGACCTACATTTGAGGATGTAGGCCAATATGCTAAACTCTCTCCATCTCTCAGCAACACTGAAGGACCAGTGGTCACACCTGCTTCAACGGAAAGGGACCAGAAACAGGACCAGCCATACCTCCCTCCAGAGATTTTGCAGAAGATCATTGGGATTACCCTTAGAATGGACATGACCATGCTGGAATCATTTAATAGGGTGTCTAAATTGTTTCGAGATCTTTCGAGGCCTTTTCATCCAATGATCAGCATTAATGATAGCGTGGCTGAGGATCTTGAAATTGAAAGTAATCTGGTGCATATTAGCATTGGCAAAATCTACAAGGTGGCAGGCCGTGGCAGTGGCCTTGTGCTACGACTAGCACATTTGTTTTCTTCCAAAAAAAATTGGATGAAGGCATGCTTGGTGCTTAGACACACAGGCTATGGAAGGTACTTGGTACAGGATGTACAGTTTGCAAAGTAGGTCCCATTGCCTTTCAGACATCTTAAGCATGCATGACACAAACACGCATGCATCACACACACACACGCATGACACACGCATCCATGACACACATGCGCGTGCACATGCATGAAACACACACGCGCATGCATGACACACGTGCATGCATGATACACGCAACACACACACACACGCATGCAACACACACACACGCTTGCAACACACACACACGCATGCAACACGCACACGCATGCAACACACACATGCAACACGCATGCAACACACGCATGCAACACACACACACACACGCATACAACACACGCATGTCACACACACACACACACACACACACACACACACACACACACACACACACACACACACACTGTTCGAACTATACCGTGTCCTTTGGGGGAGCCCACTTGATTAGTTTGTATCACACACACACGCAACACACACACACACATGCATGCAACACGCACACACACACACACACACACACTATACCGTTCAAACTATACCGTGTCCTTTGGGGGAGCCCACTTGATTAGTTTGTATAGTTAGTTGATATAACTTGAGTTTGTATTTATAATTTGTTATTTTATTTTGTTACTGTATTTTATACTGCATGACAATAAAGTTTTAAGTTTGCTACGTAAAATAAATTGTCTGTGTCTTTACTGAAAATATCCGTATTCAGCCAAGTTGGTTCCCCAACTGTGATACTTTTATTCTCATATTTTTACATTTTATATTTTTATTCTTAAAATTTGTATTATTATGTTTCTTGTTGTATTTGTATATGTGCACTGGAAGCCTCAGTACCAAAACAAATTCCTTGTGTGTGCAAGCACACTTGGCAATAAAGCTCTTTCTGGTTCTGAAGTATTAGTGTGTGTAAATAAGGGAACCCTTGTGAACTATGCTGTCTGATTGTAAATAAATGCTGCTTGTATCTTAAGTATACAGTGGTAACACTGTTGTAATATTTGTTATGAATGCAGTTTTTTCGTATCCAAATTATTGCACTTACAGCAGTACTACAACTGTGTTGAGGTGCAGTAGCCTATTCTGCAGTAATTACTGTACTGTAGGAAATACTGTGTTGATACTGCAGTACGATTTATTTTATTTTTTATCATAAGGGGCATGTAAGCTATTTGACAAGTAGAACAATGCACTGCACAACCCAACATTTTCAACTGCTACTGCGACGTTCGGTAGCTGGCTTTACGTTCAAACTTAAGTTCCTGCTTTCCTATGTTTGGTTCAATGCTAACGTCAATGCTAACCCAACCCTTATTTTGACATAATATAGACCGGATGTTGACAGTTCCTTGTAGAAGGAGAAGAAGAAAAGGGGGGTTTTCCCGTTTACGGATAAAACGCCCATTTATGATCCGAAAAGTGGGGGTGTTCCCGTTTACGGATAAAACACCCATTTTTGTTCCGCAGACCGATGATATTCTCAAGATGTGCAACAAACACTTACAACACAAAACACATTTCATAAACTGGAGTGTGTACTCTTGTGTACACACACACACACACACACACACACACACACACACACCACACACACACACACACACACACACACACACACACACACACACACACACACACACACAAACAAACAAACAAACAAACAAACAAACAAACAAACAAACACACACACACACACACACATCCCCCACACTCAGACAGAGCGTGGTGTCTGCTTACAAGACATTAAGATCGGAATGTTCCAAAGAAAGTGGATCCTAAAGAGAAAAGAAACTTCTCTTTGTTTAAAGACATTTAAACAAATATATTCAATGTGTCCTATGTGTGTTTGTTTGTCATTGTTACATTGGAATAACTATGACTTTATCATTATGAATTTTTACTAGGGCCGGGACTCGATTAAAAAAATTAATCTAATTAATTAGAGGCTTTGTTATTAATTAATCGAAATTAATCGCATTTTAATCGCATAAATATTTGACCTGAGAACAGTGAGATGTAATTTTTTCCACATGGATTTTTAGTATACCATTGAATAATGACTGAATACATAAGCTTAAGCAACAACATATTGTTTATTTTTGTTCAACCAAGTCCAGCAGACCAGTGCAATTTTTGCGAATTCCTTGTTGGAAAACTTGCACACAACCATGCTCTTATTGACGCTTCCATCCGTTCGTTTTTTATAACAAAATGTCCCATCCACGGGGCCAACCAAATTAAAGCGATCTAGGCTATCTACACCGTTATTAAGGTCCCGGCAAGGCAGAACAGTAACATTGCGATAGCCTGAAATGCTGGTTTGTTGTTGTATGTGGCGCCGCCGCCGCCGTGCTTGCGTCACTCCCTTACCCCTCCAGCAGTTCCTATGGCCACTTGGCCAGTGCGAATGCAAACAGCAAAACCGAGTTTGGGGGAAGAGTAGTTCTTAGAACTGTTTAGAAGTGGACAGTTCCTATAACTAAGTTCCTATAACTACTTGGTCGGAAAGCGGCTAATGAAGCGATCTCTACATCATCATGAACGCTAGTTGGTGCTCCAGTATAATCGGTCCGCCGAAACTCATCCAGTGAGAAACGTTCCGCGGTGCAAAAATAAGTGCGATTAAAATTATTTTTTGTGTTAATTAACGCGTTAAAGTCTGTAATTAATTAATCTTAATTAACGCGTTAAAGTCCCGGCCCTAATTTTTACATTTAACTGCCTAGTCTCAGGATTTAACTAAGAAGGAGAAATTAATTCTGCATTCATGTATATATATTTTATCATATGTCCCCTTTGAGACTTGTATGAACAATCTATCTCATCTCCTTATCTCACGATGTGCCTTTTATTTTGTGTTTGATCGATGTTGTTTGAAAACCTAAGGGTATAATGTTCAAACTTTACAAACTATGATTAACCAACAGAATGTGTGGCATATTTGGAATCTACAACCTGGGACGATTAAGATGACTGAGTAAATTATATGTCGATAACAACAACATATGAATAGTACCAGGACGTTTTCATAGTTTTCTTCATCGTTTCTTCGAAGTTTCTCTCATTTTCCCCCCTCCTTTCAAATGCCTTTCTACAAACAAAGGCCATAAAACCCAACGTCCCGCCTGCGAATCTCAACTCTCTAATTGGCCGAGTCAACGGGAAGAGGCCGGACTTCTCCGAGGTGATAAAGGTTGCTTCCCAGCTCCGCCCACGTCCTCGTGTCATGATGTAACGTCTCGCCTCCTGGCGAGCCCTTCGCCTTTCTTTTATGTGTTTCTAGTTTAGTTTGTGTTTTTCAGTCTAGATAAGCCTCCGTGTTTAATTCCAATCGTCAAAATCCCATGGGGTTTCCCCGCACAGGAGAAGCAAGCGCCCGTGACCACGTGACGCGCCGGACCCAGAGACGCACACGCGTTTCTTCACCAGCCAAGATGTAACTCCGCGTGATTTCCGCATTGGGATCTTTATTTCTTTTCTTTTAAGTTAAAGTTTTGTTTTCATATTCGACGCTGTTTACTTCCACGAAGTGAAAAGAACACCGCGTAACATATCTTTTCAGCAAATCCACCTACCAAGGACTTTTAAACGAGCGCGCGCGCTCGCTCTGAAGGAGGAACGCGCGCACGTGACCCCGTGCCGCGCCAGACCGAGACACACACACACTTCTTCACAAGCCATCCAGAGAGTTACCTGATCACACTTTTAAGAATTGTTGAAGTGTTATTGTCTCTCAAAGTTCCGTTGTCTATGTGAATTTGCTATCTAGAAAGATCCTCGGGTCTTTCGAAACTCTCTCTTGCATAACTGCAACTCCCTACTCTTCCTCTCTTTCCTCTCTCTTCTCTCTCTCACACCCTCACTCACTCACACAGGTGTCTCCATTGTCCCAACGCTATGTATTTCTCGTTCATCGATATTTATTGTGTTTTGTATGTCCGTTATGTCTGTAAATACATATATCCCAGGCAACGTAGTAAATGTATAAGTAGTTATGCCTATATTAAATTAATTATATTCATGTGATTGATGAACTGCGTTGTTTTGCTAATTTTCAAGTCCCTTAAGTGTCAAAGGTCTTAAGCTACGAGCTTTATAAATCAAAGATGTTTTAAAGAGTATTCATTATAGGGCAGGAAGCCCAATTCTTCTGGCCAGAGAATTGCGTTTCCTGAAATCCTATAAAGTAAGATGATATTGGAGATCCCCACAATATTATTCTGACAATTGAGCTAAATTAATTTTGCCTGTTTTGCAAGACGTGATCAGTGTAATTAACTGCAATCAAATTGTAGTTAAAAGGATACACAGGTATGCATGCAGGTAAAATGACATCCTCCCTTAGAGGGAGATTTATTAACATGTATGACATGTAATCCAAACATGTATGAATAATTATTAATTACCAATTATTAATTAATTTATGCAAATTCCCCACGGATTAGATCCGCCCCATAGTCTTTACACTGTAGTCAGCCAGATCCGGGCCGATCCTAGATCAGATGTTGGATCTACACGCAGACACGACCACAAAGCATCCCTGAATGTCAGCAGAGATTGTGTTAACTAGACCAGCGGTTTTCAATAGGTGAGGCGCGCCTCCCCTGGGGGGCGCCAAAGAGGCACAGGGGAGGCGCGTCACGCGACGAAAAAATAACTCTGTATGCAACTCTATTAATATCGCAGGGTTTAAAGTATTCCGGCAACGCATGCGATACATGTTTGTATATGATCACGCTTTTTGTATATGATCATCTAAAGGGCTATTCAATTGGCGGCCCGCGGGCCAAGTGCGGCCCGCCAACCATCTCCATCCGGCCCTGGTGCGGCTAAATTTGGTTAGATTTGCGCGTGGCCGCAGTGGCGCCTGCAGCTGGACGGCTATACGCACTGTGTGTGTACCATGAGCGCTCCGACTGACCTGAGAGAAACGTTCTCAGTCAGAATATTTCAGCAGTTATTATGTGTGTCCCGTAGCCTATTTCTGTCGACTGAACCAGCAATATTAATAATTCGTTGGTTCGATTATTTCCTTTCCATGAATTGGCCAAACGCGCTTGCATAACGGTCTGAAACGATTCAGATTCGTTCGGACCGTTCTGTCACTCAATCATCTGAAGCGGTTTCTCGGTCAGTAACAACAAATAGAGAACAAATAGCGCTGTTTTCAGTTGTTTCACTAGTTTACTTTGAACTTGGCAGCACGGCCCAGTGGATAACGGAACGCAAGCTTAAAGGAGTTGCGTTTACTCCCGGTCCCGGACACTATTATTAAACAGTGTTGCGACATCAGTGATAAGCTTTTCAATCGGACACTCCTCTCTGTTACAAACCACAAATCACTCGATGATTTTAACTAGTTTTAAATAGGATGAAACAGCCTTAAAGGAGTAGTTCACATTTAAAATGAAAATTCTGTCATCATATACTCACCCTCATGTTGTTTCAAACCTGTATGAATTTCTTTCTTCTGCTGAACAGAAAGGAAGATATTTAGGAGAATGTCAGTAACCAGGCAGTTTCTGGTTCCCATTGACTTCCATAGTAGGAAAAAAATATACTACTATATAACTAAAAATAATTATTAATAAAATGTTTCTTACCAATAGCTATGATCTTGTATAATTCATATATTTGTACATAGCTGTAAATAAGTTATTTAGTATGGTCTTATAAATCTGCATTTCCAAGTAAATACAATACTTTTCTTTAGCTGACTTATTGATACTGTTTTGTTTCAATAAATAAGCTAAACCCACCGGCCCACCTCAACTTTTCGATTTTATAATCCGGCCCTCGACTGAAGCTAATTGAATAGCCCTGATCTAAACCATTCATTCGCGACAAGACCAAAGAGACCCATCGAGCCGCAGCCAACAGGCCTTCAGCGAGCCGGGGCCGTGCCCCAGAATTTGCCGTGGCAGGTCCACTCCTACCTCTCGACAAGGCTCAGCCCTTCACTGTGGCTTCTGTGGCCACAGCGCCACATGCAGCCGGGCCCAGCAGCCTCCCCACAGCCTCTCAGTTTCATAGTCCCGCTGTTCATAACCCCCTTTTTCTTTTCAGTGGCTTCCAGTCCCCGTTGCAGACACTAGTGCGTGGCTATCGCCACTAGCAGCACAGGCTCAACCATTTCAACAGTTTACCCTACAGGTTATAAACCCGCCCACTTCACGTGGCCTGCAGCTCCAGTAGCTCAAACAAGCGTGAGCCCGCTTGCAGCACAAGCCCACACTCCATTCTATCAACCTTCCTTTCCTTTCTATCCTCAAACTAATTTTCTTTTCCAAGCCACACATGGTAATCCAAGCGTGAGGCCGCAGCCGACATTCGCAGCCATGGCTTATACCCTTCCCAGCTCTCTCATTCAAACTAAACTACAACGTTCTCTCTTCACAGCAACTCCGATGAGTGTTCCGTCCAAACGCCGTCGCCATGGAACCACCCCAGTGTCTCAAAGCATCTGCGCTCAGATCATCTCAGAAATCCAGGACACTGGCTCCAGAGGCGGACCAATTCCCAACCCCAGTTCCTCGTTCCTTCTAACCTCTCATCACCAATCCAACCATACCAGTCCATTCGGGCATATCTGCTATGGAGAAGTTCTCTGGCTAAATCTCCTCTGGAACCCCTGTTCATAGACGAATCCAATGAACCCGTGACACGCTTCGGTTCCAGAAATGCCTCAGATCTGTTCTACAACTTTCAGGAATTTCAGAGTGAGCATTGGTCTCCCAGCAGACATACTATCTACTTATCTCTAACTCTCTCTCCCGTCTAGTGAGCATTGGTCTCCCATTGGACGTACTGTGTACTTATCTCTAACTCTCTCCCGTCCAGCGAGCATTGGTCTCCCAGCGGACGTACTATCTACTTATTTCTAACTCTTCTCTTCCATCAAGTGAGCATTGGTCTCCCATTGGACATACTGTGTACTTATCTCTAACTCTCTCCCGTCCAGCGAGCATTGGTCTCCCAGCGGACGTACTATCTACTTATCTCTAACTCTCTCTCTCCCGTCCAGCGAGCATTGGTCTCCCAGCGGACGTACTATCTACTTATTTCTAACTCTTCTCTCCCATCAAGTGAGCATTGGTCTCCCATTGGACATACTGTGTACTTATCTCTAACTCTCTCACATCCAGTGAGCATGGGTCTCCCAGCGGGTTACACTCCAAATGCTACAGTCTTGGAACCAACCCCAATAGCCAACAACATCAGATCACAGATCCTCTCAGGTGCAGACATTGATTCATCTTCCTGGACACAGACCTCCACAACAGAGTGTTCCTGTGTCTCATGCCGCAACATTGATGTTCTCTCACGCTCCCGCAGGAGCTCAGTTTTTCTCCAATCCGCCCTTAGGCCGCTGGAAAGCATGTTTGGATTCCACTTCCGTTGCAATGTCATCTACTCCGCTCCCCCAGGAGCTACGTTTCCCGATTCCAACTTGCTCCACTGCCACAGCAGTACCATCTTTTCCGCTCCCGCTCAGCTCTCTGTCCAACTCTCCTTTCAGATAGCTTGGAAAGCAAGTTGAAAGCAAGTTGGTTCCAACACCGCAGCAGCATCATCTCTTCCTTCCCATCAGGAGCTTGTTCTCCAGCCAAATGGCTCATTGGATTATACGAAAGAAAGTCAGAACCAAGTCTTTGCATAACCTACTCCGCTCCCACAGAAGCTCCATTTCTCCATCCAAACTTGATCCTCTGGCGCAGCAGCATTATCTTTTCTGCTCCCGCAGGAGCCCAGTTCCATGTCCAGCTTACCATTTGGACAGTTGAGTTCAGAAAGCAAGTTTAACTCACTGCCGCAGCAGTGTCATCTCCACTTCCGCTGGAGTTCCGTTTTTTCCTCCAACTCGCACCATTCCCGCGGAACCAATATCTCTTCTGCTCCAGCAGGTGCTCAATTCTCCATTCAACTCACCATAGGATACTTGGAAGCAAGTCGTCCTCTGTCACAGCAGTGTCAACTACTCTGCTCCCGCAGGAGCACCATTACTCCATTCTAACTTGCTTCTCTGCCGCAGCAGCGTCATCTACTCCGCTCCCACAGGAGCTCCATTAATTCAAGCAAGTCTGTTTCACTGCCGCAGCAGTGTCATCTACTATGCTCCCGCAGGAGCTACATTAATTCAAGCAAGTCTGGTCCACTGCCGCAGCAGTGTCATCTACTCCGCTCCCACAGGAGCTCCATTACTCCGGGCTAACTTGCTTCACTGCCGCAGCAGTGTCATCTACTCCGCTCCCGCAGGAGCTCCGTTACTCCAGGCCAACTTGCTTCACTGCCGCAGCAGTGTCATCTACTCCGCTCCCGCAGGAGCTCCGTTACTCCAGGCCAACTTGCTTCACTGCCGCAGCAGTGCCAGGTACTCCGCTCCGTTTCTCCATTCTAACTTGCTTCACTGCCGCAGCAGTGTCATCTACTCTGCTCCCGCAGGAGCTCCATTAATTCAAGCGAGTCTGTTCCACTGCCGCAGCAGTGTCAGGTACTCCGCTCCCGCAGGAGCTCCGTTACTTCAGGCTAACTTGCTCCACTGCCGCAGCAGTGTCAGGTACTCCACTCCCGCAGGAGCTCCGTTACTCCAGGCCAACTTGCTTCACTGCCGCAGCAGTGTCAGGTACTCCGCTCCCACAGGAGCTACATTAATTCAAGCAAGTCTGGTCCACTGCCGCAGCAGTGTCAGGTACTCCGCTCCCGCAGGAGCTCCGTTACTCCGGGCTAACTTGCTTCACTACCGCAGCAGTGTCATCTACTCCGCTCCCGCAGGAGCTACATTAATTCAAGCAAGTCTGGTCCACTGCCGCAGCAGTGTCATCTACTCCGCTCCCGCAGGAGCTCCGTTACTCCATGCTAACTTGCTCCACTGCCGCAGCAGTGTCATCTACTCTGCTCCCGCAGGAGCTCCATTAATTAGAGCAAGTCCGGTTCACCCCTGCAGCAGTGTTTTCTCCTCTACTCCCGCAGGAGTTTCTTCTTTCCAAACTTGCTCCACTGCCGCAGCAGTGCCATCTACCCCGCTCCCGCAGGAGCTCCATTAATTAAATCAAGTCTGGTCCACTACCGCAGCAGTGTTTTGAGAGGCACACCCATCCGACCTCAAGACAACCAACTCCTGTCCTATGTTACAAGAAGACTTCCAGCGAATCACCCGTTCCCGCGGCTGATACTTTAAGCTTTGCATTTCGCATGTTTTGGGGGGTCATTAACGTTCTGGCGGCTGTCCCGCATTTTATTTGCAGCTTTTTGGGGGAGTATTCTGGGTTCGGGCCGAATACCGAGCCCGGAGCCCTCTCCTCGGACAGCACGCCAAATACGCATTCATTTTATCTGACTTATTTGTAAGTGTGAACTCGTGAAACTGGTACAGACAGGCAGAAGGTACACACACACACACACACACACACACACAAAAACAAGTACACACACACACCTACTTAACCACAATGTGAGGACGTATGACTGGGAACCCTACCTTTAGGGACACCCCTTCCTGAAGGGTCTAGAGACAAAAGAAAGACATGACTGCACTTCTGGAGAAGCTGTCATCACACCTATCACTTGATTTTATCAATAAAAGTCTTCCTTAAAGACCTGACATTTTGCCTTCACTTTAGGGACAGTATTTTTTATGTCCATTTTGGGGACATTAAACACAAACTCTGATCAAGTCATACTTTGAGGACTATGGTGATACACAAACTCTGGTTAAGTCATACTTTGAGGACCATGGTGATACACAGATTCTGGTAAATATCAGGACTTTGTTGAGATGTTATATATTTAGTGAGTAAACAGTATTTTTTTTTTCCATTTCGTCAAGATCACAGAACATGGGTAGCCAACATTTTTGTCTGATTTGTAGCTTGAGATCAAGTGTACTTCGCTGCTCAGTTGGGGAATGACAATTAACATTCAGAAATATTATTCATTTGACTGTATTTGATTGATTGACTATCAGAGAGAACCAAAGATGGAACTGAAGACGATAGTGTCATTATTAAGCTCAATTCTATTTCTACTGTAAAACAGCTCTACAGAAGTCATTTAATTATTGCTGAAATTTTACAATTTATGTGTCTGAAGTAGAGGTCAGCACAGGCTTTAAACTTAAGCCTGAACCCGGCCCGTACCCGAAATATTTAACCTGACCCGAACATTACGGTTATATTTTAAGCCTGAGCCCGACCCAAACTTGAGGTCCTATTCTCAGTAAATTGCTTTTTTTTGTGCAATATGCTGTATTTTATTACTGCTTGCCACGATAATTAAAAAAATAGGCTACATGTACAAACACCGTTTCACCAAGGCACATTGGCCCCTCATCAGTCAGCACACAAGAAAAAAAAAAAAGAGAAAAAGCACAGACTTACTAATTATGAAACTTTGATGATGTTGAACAGATGAAACAGTCACAAATTCCCCTGGAACCCAAACATTAAACTTCATAAAGTTTGCGCTGTTGCACAACTATTTACACAAATATAGCCTATCCTTCTCAGTCCGAGATATGAATGAAGGGAACAGCATCGAGAGCTGATGTTTCAGCGCATCCTCTGACTGCACGTTGTGACTGAAATTGTGTGTGCGGGAGCACATGCACAAAAAAGTTTTGTAAAATGATATATGATAAAATAAAAATGATTCATATATCATTTTACATAACTGTTTTGTTTGTTATTTCGATCACATCACAATCAGAGGAGGATGGCTGAAACTGCGCACATCTACTTTCTCTTTCGCGTGAACGTATAATTACGATCACAACACAGCAAGCAGCCGAGCATATATATATATATATATATATATAGCCTAAATAGTTATATATATAGCCTAAATAGTTTTTCTAAGACCACGGCCTGCATCCCTCTAGTTAATTTAGCATCGACTGCAAAATAATCATTATCACAAAAACATCTCGAGTCTTTGGCTACTCACTGGGGCTTTAACACATTAGTCATGTTCTTCTGTAAAGTGTAGTAATTGTCCAAAAAACAAACAAAAAAAACACACACTTCGAATCAACGACTCTTTGGGGACTTGAGAGACACACACACACACTCCGATTAAATTACTCTTTGGGGACTTAAGAGACACAGACACTCCGATTAAATGACTCTTTGGGGACTTGAGAGACACACACACACACACTCCGATTAAATTACTCTTTGGGGCCTTAAGAGAAACAGACACACTCCGATTAAATTACTCTTTGGGGACTTGAGACACACACTCCGATTAAATGACTCTTTGGGGACTTGAGAGATACACACACTCCGATTAAATTACTCTTTGGGGACTTGAGAGATACACACACTCTGATTAAATTACTCTTTGGGGACTTGAGACACACACTCCGATTAAATGACTCTTTGAAGACTTGAGAGATACACACACTCCGATTAAATTACTCTTTGGGGACTTGAGAGACACAGACACACTCCGATTAAATGACTCTTTGGGGACTTGAGAGATACACACACTCCGATTAAATTACTCTTTAGGGACTTGAGAGATACACACACACTCCGATTAAATGACTCTTTGGGGACTTGAGACACACACTCCGATTAAACGACTCTTTGGGGACTTGAGAGATACACACACTCCGATTAAATGACTCTTTGGGGACTTGAGAGATACACACACTCCGATTAAATGGCTCTTTGGGGACTTGAGAGACACAGACACACTCCGATTAAATGACTCTTTGGGGACTTGAGAGATACACACACTCCGATTAAATGACTCTTTGGGGACTTGAGAGATACACACACACTCCGATTAAATGACTCTTTGGGGACTTGAGACACACACTCCGATTAAACGACTCTTTGGGGACTTGAGAGATACACACACTCCGATTAAATGACTCTTTGGGGACTTGAGAGATACACTCCGATTAAATGACTCTTGGGGACTTGAGACACACACTCCGATTAAATTACTCTTTGGGGGCTTGAGAGATACACACACACTCCGATTAAATGACTCTTTAATATTAACAGTCTTGAACACATTGTGTTGAAAATTAATGACATTGCAGTTAATGACAGAAATTCAAAAAGATAAAAAAGAAAAAGAAAAAAAGAACAATGAAAAATCAATTAACTTGGAGGTGGGAATGATTCTCAGTGCCCAACCATCCTCGATATTTCCTCCATCCACCCTTCAAAATCTCTACCTCATCCTTTACCTTAACTCCTCCCTCTTTACCCACTCTTTCCTCTTTACCTTCACTCCTCCCTCTTTACCCACTCCTCCCTCTTTACCTACTCTTCCCTCTTTACCTTCACTCCTCCCTCTTTACCCACTCCTCCCTCTTTACCTACTCTTCCCTCTTTACCTTCACTCCTCCCTCTTTACCCACTCCTCCCTCTTTACCCACTCCTCCCTCTTTACCTACTCTTCCCTCTTTACCTTCACTCCTCCCTCTTTACCCACTCCTCCCTCTTTACCTACTCTTCCCTCTTTATCTTCACTCCTCCCTCTTTACCTTCACTCCTCCCTCTTTACCCACTCTTCCCTCTTTACCTACTCTTCCCTCTTTATCTTCACTCCTCCCTCTTTTCACTCCTCCCTCTTTACCTTCACTCCTCCTTCTTTACCCACTCTTCGCTCTTTACCTACTCTTCCCTCTTTACCTTCACTCCTCCCTCTTTACCTTCACTCCTCCCTTTTCACTCCTCCCTCTTTACCTTCACTCCTCCCTCTTTACCCACTCTTCCCTCTTTACCTACTCTTCCCTCTTTACCTTCACTCCTCCCTCTTTACCTTCACTCCTCCCCATTTTCAACCTCTTTACCTTCACTCCTCCCTCTATTCCATCCTCTTTACCTTCACTCCTCCCTCTATTCCATCCTCTTTACCTTCACTCCTCCCTCTATTCCATCCTCTTTACCTTCACTCCTCCCTCTTTTCAACATCTTTACCTTCACTCCTCCCTCTTTTCCCCTTCACTCCTCCCTCTTTTCCATCCTCTTTACCTTCACTCCTCCCTCTATTCCATCCTCTTTACCTTCACTCCTCCCTCTATTCCATCCTCTTTACCTTCACTCCTCCCTCTATTCCATCCTCTTTACCTTCACTCCTCCCTCTTTTCAACATCTTTACCTTCACTCCTCCCTCTTTTCCCCTTCACTCCTCCCTCTTTTCCATCCTCTTTACCTTTACTCCTCCCCATTTTCTCCCTCTTTACATGCACTCCTCCCTCTTTCATCCTTTGCATTAGCTGTGTTGGACATGGGCTGTGGCTGGATGTAACCGATCGGTGAGAGTTGCCGTGTGGAGGCGGGAGGAGCTGAAAACTGAGACTTGAGTTTGACACTTTCTGCTTCCTGTAGTGACGCTTGCGCTGTGTTTGCATACTTTACCACAGCTGAGTGGAATAAATGCATTATTTGCCAAATACACCGAAATTTCAGAGACATTTTGATTCAATACATGTACTGCTTTATTCTTGTACAAACAGACGCTGTATTAAGTTCAACATAAGCCTAAATACCAATGAAGTGGGGTCTACATTGTATCAGTTTTATTTTAATAACCATGACAATATAACATTGCGACTACATGAAAAGAGCTTTCACTGTTATAAAAAAATGATTTATGAGCATTAGTAGAGCTGAAGGTGTGAGAATAAACACGTGATCGTTGTCATGCGGTGGATTCGGCCAATCGTGGATCAGTTGTGTCCTCATCAGAGCTTGTGAGTCGCTCTGGAGAAACTGCTCTCGAATCGCTCTCGCCGTACTCTGATACCATACGTCACAGTCACGGGGCGTCGCTGTCTGAATCCGGACACAAGCTCTAACCGCCATGCACTGCTCAAGTCAGCCGCTGATCGGTCTGTGCAGCGCTGTCCAACAAGTTCAACAAGCATAAAGCTCTCCTCCCTCTTTACATCATCTTTATATTCTCCTCCCTCTTTACATCCTTTACTTTTCCTCCCTCTTTACATCCCCTTTACATTCTCCTCTATTACATTTAATAACTACTCAAGATTTTGCTTTAGTATAATTTTTCAGTAAGTTTTTAGTATAATATTTTTTTTATATAAATTTAATCAGGGCTGGATTCGGGACAACAGCTTAGATTTCGGGACTGTCCTGAATTTTTCGGGACACCATACCCCAGGTGAATAGGAAAATAAATAAATTAACTAATAGATATCAGCATGAAACTTCCCCAGTTGATTACTGACATTAATACAAATATATTTTGTATTACAAGTTTTTAGAATATTTATGTTTAAATATGCAAATTAGTTTTTTTCTAATTAAATATGTGCTAATTTGCATATATTTGCAGAAGAGAAATCTGAACATTGGATAAAGCCAGATTCAAAATTCTTGTTTCATTTTGTTGACAGTCTCAAATGTTTTTACAGAGGGGATTTTAGATATCTCTCCATTAATCAGAAAAAACTGTCAACAGCTATAAAAAATAAATTTTTGCCCCGTTTTTTTAGGTATAAAATGTTGTATAAATCAGAATCTGAATTTATGACCTTCAACTGAACAGAACCCCAATGTCAGAGCACGTCACGTGATGCATCTGAACTAATCACATTGTCAGAAATTGACTTCGCTTTTAGAGTTAAATGCCCCATTGTACTTTCAAGATTGGTTGCTGATAAAAAAGGTAATTACCATATTTGGATCCGACAACATTGTACAGAGAAAGAGAGCTTTCCAACCATAGACATAATAAATACATAGACGCCCTATTGGCAAATTCCGCATTGTTACATTTGCACTGTAGGCAAAAGTTGTGTTTGGATATTCTGCCCTTACAGCACCTATTCGCAGAAACAAACTAGATGTTTCAGTTCATACCTCACATTTTCTTTGGTTTGCACAAAAAGAAAGTCATCTAAAAAAATTACACAACATCATCTAAAAATAATTTCATCATTCTTATATTTAAAATACATGGTGAGACTTGTGTCTTTAGCTGCAATGAGTTACTAGACTTTAAATGTTTCCTTCTGACAAATATGCCAAATATGCAACACAGAATCCCAATAGTGTGCACTCGAGTAAGTTCGGTTGAAAATTTCAGGAAATTATCTACCAGTCTTGAGAGTCTGACCAGCTCAATTGTAGATGGATTTTCACTACTGAGACAAGTTATGATGCATCCACCACCACAACCATTCAACATGTCACCATACCAAACCAGGTGTCCTTATGGACACGAGTATGCATCTGCACCACCACCCAACACTACACCTGCCACATTTCCACCCAACACCATAAGTGTGTCACCACACACACCTGGCTCTACCTCACCTGTGCAGGGATTCAGACAGTTTTCATTCACACAAGCACTTTTTCAGGATAACATTTGAAGTTCTTGACAAAAAAACATTAGAAAGCGTTGTCTGGGCTGCATCTTTATATTTATTTCATGTTTTATTATGCTTTGAGTTTGTGTTCACAAAGACTGTTGAAGTACACCTGTTTTTGAGGTGTTAAATGTGTAACATTTGTTGTTACGCGGTTTCAATATTGTATGTGGAAAATAAGGTCTGTTTCGTTTTTAATGGACTGGCAAACCCTTTAAGTTTGTTGTACGAAAGATTTTCTGTAGAGGTAGCCTGCCTGCCTACCTTTAAGTTATGCAGTCAGGTCATGCCAGTAGCTTTGTTGACACTGGTAATGCTCCTGAAGTCAATTTGTTAAATTGTGCTGAAACAGTACTCAGGCGGGTTGTGACTTTTTTTGTGCAGTGGCTGGTTCAGTCCCAACAATGTGAAGAATGTATTCAATACAAAGACTTTGACAATTGTACATGTCTGAGTGAGTGTTTATTTAACATAAGACAATGCTGTGAACTGTAAACTCACAAGGACATGACAAGCACATACATACATTTTATATTATATTGCCTTAATTGATTTCCTGCAACAAAACAACAACTTTTAACTTAAGGCACTTAACAGTTTTCCACATGTTCAGGATTACATTTTATAGACCATAAGCAGGTTTGACTGGCATGTAACACACACACACTCATGTACTAGGCAGAGAAGACTGAAGCCACAGTGGCCAACAGAAAGAAGTCCCTTTTTATGGATCTAGAAATTCAGTAAGGACTCTCCTGACCCTTTTACCTTCTGCTGTGATGCAGTCAGCTCTGAAATAAGTCTGTGTGTGTGTGGCTGGTTGTCCTTGTCATGCTGAATTGTCTCATTGACTCTGTTCTTGTCCATCGTCTCCTTGTTGGCGTCACAGTAGTTATGGAGCACAAAACAGGCATAGATGACAAAGGGAAGGTCATTTAGATTAATATCCATCGCCCTTCTCAATGCTCCAAATCATGCTTTCAGTCTGCCAAAGGCACATTCAATAATCATTCTGGCTCGACATAAGGAGAGTCCAAAATACTGTTCCTGAATAGTGCTTCCCCCATTTGCATACTCCTTCATCAGGTAGGGAAGCAAAGGATACGCAGGGTCCCCAAGAAGAAAAACTGGAATGGGTTCCTCATGTTCTAGAATTTGTTTTTTTTTAAGAAGGGTATCGTGCCATTTTTCAAATGTGTGTTCAGCATTTAATTTGCAAACATACAAGCGTCATGGACACTACCTGGCCATTTGACTATGACATCAATAAATGAATATTTGTAGTCATATGTGGCTTGTATGTTAAGAGAAAACCTCCCCTTTCTGTTCAAGTAATCCATAGCATTTGTAGATGGCTGCTTAATTTCCACATGGGTCCCATCCACGGCACCAATGCACTGAGGAATGCCATGGGCTTGGTGAAACCCCGCTACAAGTTCATTTACTTTGGACTCAGTGACAGGTAACTGTATATACACAGGGCCCAAGTGGACAGTAATTGCTTCACATACATGTCTTACTATTTTCGACACCACCTGTTTTGACAATCCAAAGGCGTTTGCCGTCTTGCGTAATCTCCCCTCGTCTGCAAAATAGTACAGTGTGCAGGCAACTTTTTTGACAACACTGACAGGCGATCTCATTACAGTTGTCTGCCCTTCAATGTGCGGCCGAAGCAGCTCACTCAAAGTCAACAGCGATGTCCTCGACAAACGAAAATTTTCTCTCCATTCTTCAGCAACAACCACTTCGTTCTCAAAGCTATCCCACCAACTAGAGGTCCGACCGTGTCTCATCCAAAACCGGCGACGGTGGCGGCAGGGTCTGTGTCGTGGGAGTGTTGTCATTAGCAGTTCCCTGCGTATAATTGCATTCTGACGCCTCTGTTCCTCAATATAGTAGAATAACTGAGCATGTATCTGTATACATGTTATAAGCCCAGCTATTATACTCAATATTTGGGCTACGTCCGCCATTGCACAGCAATGCACATCGTCAACAAAGCAGTCAGCGGCGCACAATCTGACGTCAAACACAGCGGATAACGGCGCACACTCTGATGTCACAAGGCAAAAACCCCGGTTTCACTGTCTACACAACAACACTATAACCGGCGTTTATGAAAATCCTCACCCT